>VUQR01032441.1:0-10603 GCA_015108515.1 Hemichromis elongatus
TTTGTGTGACCTGCTCCATATCACCACTGTTTCCCGCCCTCTCAGATCCTCATCTGCTATCCATCTTAATGTTCCGTCTTCACGCCTTATTACTATGGGGAACAGAGCTTTCAGTCGCTCTGCTCCCCGGCTCTGGAACTCTCTTCCTCCAGCCATAAGAAATACTGACTCCCTTTCCATATTTAAGTCACAGCTCAAAACGCATCTATTTAAACGGGCTTATTCGCTTTAATGCTGATTCTATCTGTTGTCAAGCTCTGTTTTGCAATTTTAATTTATTTTATGTATTTTATGACTATTGTTCCTTTTATTAATTTTGTTCTTTGTAAGGTGACCTTGGGTCTTTGAAAGGCGCCCCAAATAAAATGCATTATTATTATTATTATTATTATTATCTCCTAATCAAGGAGGGGGCCTAAGGATACATAATTTATTGCTGTGATTACAGCCATTCCCCAATTCTCTGTAAATGGTACTCATGGCCATTAATCAGTGGTCTTTCATCAATGGGCTTTGATCAGTGGTTGTTGATCAATGGTCATGAGAATTTGCATATTTATGATCAAGGAGCTGACCTCCCAGCCATTGTTCCTTCAGTGGTGCTAGTTTCAGTCATTATGCAAATGTACTCTTTATAAGATTGGGGAAACATGTTGTCAGCTGAGACTGAAGAAGTCACTTGGATGGGTGACGAAACGTTTCTCCCACTGAAAATGCTACATCCAGATAAACAAAAGCAACTTTTGGCCACTTGATTATGACAGTTCCAATTCCTTTATGTATTGAGCCATCTACACATTAGCTGCCGGGAATTGGTAGGAAGTTTGATAGGACTGTTTCCTTCTGGGGATCCATGGGGAATAGGACTCTGGTCTTCAGTTAACCAGGTGTGTCTCATCCATTACCAGCTGAGTCTTTTGTGCTGCTAGACCCTCATGGAGTGCAACTAAAGCATTGTATAGCACCACTTGAGGCAACCTAAGGAGGGGCATCAGGACTGCCAAAGCAGAATACAAGAGGAGCATAGAGGAACATCTCAATGAGCCCAGACAGGCGTGGCAGGGCATACAGACTATTAACAACTACAAAGGATGTTCTGTGACAACTGGGGTCTCAGATGTGGGGCTAGCAGAGGAGCTGATCAGCTTTTTTGCCTATTTTGAGTCTCAAACACAGCGTTCAGCCACACCACTCCAATGACCACCACAACCCACACCAGCTTCTAGCAACCCACCACTCACTCTTGAGGCACAGGATGTAAGGCATTTGTTCTGTGCAGTGAACACCAGGAAGGCTGCAGGTCCTGATGGAGTACCTCAGAAGGTCCTCAAGGCATGTGCCAAGCAGCTAGCACAGGTTTTCACTGACAGCTTCAACCTGTCTCTGGAACAAGCCGTCAATTCACCCTGCCTGAAATCTACCATAATCATCCCCATCCCCCAAAAGTTACCCATAACCAGTCTCAATGACTTCCGTCCAATTGCACTAACCCCTGTTATCACCAAGTGCTTTGAGAAACTGGTTCTAGGGCACATCAGAACCTGTCTCCCCTCCACTCTGGACCCACACCAATTTGCATACCAGACTAACAGATCCACTGAAGACGCCATAGCCATTGCTCTCCACACAGCACTGAGTCAGCTGGAACAACAGGGGAGCTATGTCAGAATGCTCTTTGTTAACTTCAGCTCAGCCTTTAAAACAATAATACCAGACATTTTGATCGCCAAGTTAGCCAACCTGGGGCTCATGCCATCCACCTGCTCCTGGATAAAGGATTTCCTGGTCAACAGACCCCAGCGGGTGAAATTGGGTCCTTGCCTCTCTTCCACTCACACTTTCAGCACCAGCTCTCCTCAGGGCTGTGTATTAAGTCCACTACTCTACTCCATCTGACCGCAGTCCTACCCACCCAGAGAACATCATTGTCAAATTTGCTGATGACACAACAGTGGTGGGGCTGATCACAGGGGAAAATGAGATGGCTTAAAGAGATGAGGTCCTGAAACTGGAAGAATGGTGTGCATTAAACAACCTGGCACTTAACATCACCAACATAAATCATGGACTTCAGGCGGAACAGAGCTGCCCCTGCCCCCCTGTACATCAATGGAGAATGTGTAGAGTGAGTGGAGTCCTTCAAATTTCTTGGCGTCCACATCTCTGCAGACCTCTCCTGGTCAGCTAACACCACGGCCCTAGTCAAGAAGACCCAGCAGTGGCTACACTTCCCAAAGGTACTCAGGAAAGAGCAACTAAACACCCTGCTGCTGATGACCGTCTACAGATCCACCATCGAGAGTCTGCTGACCTATGCAGTGACAGTGATGCCAGCTGCACAGTGGCAGACTAGAAGAGACTGCATTGGGTGGTAAACAGAGCACAAAAAAATCATCGGCTCCTTCCTGCCCTCCTTGTCTGCCATCTACAACTTCCATTGTCTCAGCAGGGCCACAAACATCATGAAGGACACTACCCACCCCGGACACCATCTTTTCAACTTACTACCCTCTGGCAGGCAGTTCAGATCCATACAGACCAGAACAAAGGGATAGCTTCTTCCCCAAAGCTATCACCATATTCAACTCAAACTTGCATAAAAAAGTAATCTGCACTGAAATATCATCAATTCTCTGCCTGTCTCTCCGTCTCTGTCATCCAGTGCATCGTGTATTTATATTTGTGTATATAGTGGTCCCTCGCTATAACGCGGTTCACTTTTTGCGGCCTCGCTGTTTTGTGAGTGCTTAAACAAGAGAGAAAAGTGTGAAAATGTTCATTCCTGTCAGAGAAAAGTGTATCACGTGTGTAGTGAGGGGTTTTACAGCCTTAAAACATCTATAATAATTGTAAATAATAAAGTTGGCTACTTCGCGGATTTCACCTATTGCGGGTTATTTTTGGAACGTAACTCCTGCAATAAAAACAAGGGACCACTGTAGTTAAATTATTGTATAGGTTTTTTCATAATGTGCTAAGCACATGTGCACTTTTATAGAGCTGTTTAGCTATACTATGTATAATGACTATAAAGGCTTTCAATTCAATTCAATTCAATTCAATTCAATTCAATTCAATTCAATTCAATTCAATTCAATTAGTTTCTTTAGCCAGTAGGTGTGAATCATGTCAGGGCCTGATGCTGTCCAACACTTCATACTTGAACAACTTCTTGGATGTCTGCTACTTTGATGGTTACTGAATCATGTTCAAGGAAGTTGCTGTGGTGTGCTCTTAGATGTACTATCCACTGAAGAATGTTGTTATATGTTGCATTCTTCTTCCACATGTTCTTCCAGTATTACTTTTCTACAGCCTTGGTGGAAGCGTTCTACCATTGTGCCCATTGTTAGCACTTTTGTCAGTGGACAGGGTCACCATGGGTACCTTGACTGGTCCCACTGGTTAACTACAATGAATTAATTTGAAAAAAAATAGCGCATTAAAAATAATAATGCATTTAACCGCGCTTTGCATTCCAAGCAAAGGGAAACTTTTGTCACTGCATGATTTCCTGGTATACTGATTACACTGATGCATACATCAGCGCTACAAAGAATCAGAAAAAAGTGTGTTGCTAGGACTGATCGGAGGCAAATTTAATTTCAAAAGACTACCCGACGAAAGCCTTCATAAAAGCGTGGTTTTGTGCAAACTGTGCAAAAAAGAGTTTGCATACCACCAAAGCACTTCAGCTTATGGTACCACCTAAATGCAAAACATGTTGCACAGAAATTCTGGAAGCTGTTAGCGCTAGCAGTTTGAGTACCAAGAAAAGGAGTCAGCAGCCCAAATTTGGCTTCAGGACCAAATTTAGTAAGTCAGCATCTGACAAACTTACAAATTCTCTCACAAAATGGATTGCTCTGGACTGTAGACCACTATCACTGGTAGAATATAGGGGGTTAGAAAATGTGCTAGAGGTTCAGATGAGGAAGCCCTGTGTAACACAGCCCAGAGTTTGTACAGAGCCGAATCCACCATCAGCAAGACAGACTGTTTGCTGCAGTCGCAGTCACAAAATAATTTTGGCTAAGATTTAAAGATGATGCTAGTGAAATAATCTTTCATGTTTCTGCCGTATTTTTTAGGAAGAAAAACTGCACTTTATGTTAAAATTTTTGTCATTATTTTTTGAAGACAATACCATTTGGAAAATGTACTTAAAGTACTTAAAATAGCACTTTATTTTTAAGTCTGCTTTATTTTTATTTTGGCCAGGGACATTATTTTTATTTCTCTGTTTTGAATTAAAATGCAGTTTAAATGCTTTCCCCCCCAGAAATTAAGAAAGCTAGAGTTTACAATATTCATGTCCATGTCTATTATTGGAATCTATAGCCCACTAAAACCCTTTTAAATTATAAAAATATTTGCGCTTTGGGGCAAATTTTCTTGTGCAATTAAACATGATTAATCAAGATTAATTCCTTGCAAAGCCTTAAATTAATATATTTTTTAAAACTACTAGACAATAACCTGCCTCAGTACCACATAGAAGCTCCTGTCAGGCATTATAGCAGCTGAGATGAATAGGCACATGACTGAATACATGAGTGGGGCAGAGAAAGGAATTGGCAATAACACCAGAGGTGCAAAACACCAGCTACTGTTAGACCGAACCGTCACAGAAACTGCAAGACTAGGCTGACCAATCTATGCACTGTTTGGATTGATTACAAGAAGGCCTGTCACTCTATGCCACATACCTGGATCCTGGAATACCTAGAACTATACAAGATGAAGAGGACCCTAAGAGCCTTCATCAGGAACTCAATGGGCATGTGTTGTACACGTGGCCAACCTCAAGCCCGTGGCACAAGTCAGCATCAAGTGTGGGCTCTACCGAGGAGATGCTCTGTCCCCACTGCTGTTCTGCATAGGCCTAAACCCTTTCAGTGTGATCATTAACAAGACTGTCTTCCGTCTACATGGATGACATCAAGCTGTATGCCAAGAGTAAATGAGACACTGATTTACTGATCCACACCACCAGGATATACAGCAATGACATCGGAATGTCATTTAAACTAGAGAAGTGTAATCGGATGATAACAAAGAGAGGAAAGGTAGTCAGAACTGAGGGGATCAAACTACCAGAAGGCAATATTGCAGACACTGAGGACAGCTACAAGTAGCTGAGGATCCCAGAGGCAAATGGGAACCACGAAGAGGCTGCTAGAAAAGCTGCAACCACCAAGTACCTGCAGGGAGTCAGGCAAATCCTGAGAAGTCAGCTAAATGGTAAGAACAAGACTCGGGCTATCAACACCTACGCCTACTGTGATCAGGTACCCTGCTGGGATAATAAGCTGGCCAAAGGAGGAGATAGTTTCACCCCAAGTCCAGCACCCTGACGCTGTATGCTAAGTGGAAGGAAGGAGGCCAGGGACTGGTGAGTGTCAATACTACAGTCCAGGAAACAACAAACATCCATAAATACATCAGGAAGATGGCTTCAACCAACCACGTGCTCAGTGAATAACTCAGGCAGAAGACACCCAAGAAAGAAGAGAAAGAGGAGGAACCATGATGGAAGGATAGCCCCTGCACTGTATGTATCACCAGCAGATAGAGGAAGTGGGTGACATCCAGAAGTCCTACCAGTGCTTGGACAAAGCTGGACTAAAAGACAACACAGAGGCACTAATCATGGCAGTACAGGAACAAGCTCTGAGCACAAGATCCATAGAGGCTGGGGTCTGTCACACCAGGCAAGACCCCAGGTGCTAGCTGTGTAAAGATGCCCCTGAGACAATCCATCACATAACAGCAGGGTGCAAGATACTATCGGGCAGGGCATACATGGAATGCCATAACCAAATGGCGGAGTGTCTCATGACAATGGCGTAAGCGAGTGTGATGTTCGTGGCAACAGCTGTGTGCAGATCAACAATGGAAAATATATCAAGTGCTGGAGAGAGTATGACCATGCAGCATTCAAAGTGTGGAAATACTGACCTTACTTTGAGTTTGATTCTTTAAAAAGTGACAAAAACATTAGCGTCCACTGTTCACTGCATAGGAAGCAAACCTTCACTTTACAGCAAAAAACCCCCCCTAAACGTCTGAGCAAGCACCAAGTACGCTGCCACAGGAATGTGAATTTCACATAGAAACTCCCGGATCCTTTCACTGATATAACCACTGCTGCACACCTGCACCAGGGTAAACCTCCGCCTGCCCCACTCCTGTTAAACAGGTGAAAATAGTGCAACAGGACCGCTGAGTCTTTGATTTTATTTATTTTCTGCTGTGTTTCACTTGCATCTATTTGAAAAAGTGAGTGTAAACACAAAAAAACAATTTTGTTTTATATGCTGGAATATGCAGAAAATAGGTTTAAATGTTAAACATATTTTTTTTCCAGTCAGAGAATGTTGCATATAATTTAATTTTTGCTAGATGCATAAAGTTAAAAGATTAAAACTAATAAAACAAGTTTTAAAACAAGACTTTTTCATTTGATTACATTATCTTTGTCGGATTATGCAGAAAAAGTGAATTTGGGCTTAAAGATCTATTGCTTTATTATTTATTCAGATTGTGTATAATGGTTTTAAAAAGTAACTAACTAATTATTTTGAAAATAGTAATCACTAAAGTAACCGGATTACTTTTTGGGGGAAGTAATCAGTAAATAGTTACTGATTACTTTTTTCAAGTAACTTGACCAACACTGTGTGTTAAAATAAAGTAAAATTAAAGTATATAACTCTTTATGTTTAACTGTTTATGCTTAGGACCCCCCAGCACACACATACACGCACACACACACACAAAATTGCCAAATGTATTATCTTAGGCATCCAAATTAGGTGTTTAATTCATTAAGGGGATTTCAAAGGGATTATGGTGTAGAGTTAGTTGGGTGGAGTGAAAGGAACTCTGTGTGTGTTTGTGTGTGTAGGTGTGTGTGTGTGTGTGTTAAAAATTGAAATAAAGTAAAATTAAAGTATATAACTCTTTATGCTTAGAACCCCCTATCCCACCCAAACAGACCTCCAATACACACACGCACAGACAAACACACACACAGACAAACATACACACACACACGCATACATATTGGTTTACTGGCTTTAATTACCGGTTTGCTATTATAGAAATCCAACATCATCAGCTTTAAATTTCTGCATGTTTAATATGGTCATGAGATGTGCTGTGGGGGAGATATCAGATTTTATTTGGATCCAGTATGACTTATTTGATGACTTGTCACATTTTTAGTCGAGGTAAGCTGTACATGATTAAAAATAGAAAGGCACCAGCAAGTGTGGCCTTATGTGTCAGTAAGCATAAACAGATGACGGAGGCTTCTGGAGCACATATAAGGTGGTCCATGTCCCTGTGTGGTTGGCTTATTTATTCAATAATGTGTGGCTTGTGTTTTAACCACATTCACATGCCCAGGTTTACTTTGTGACAGACACAGTGATTCGTGTATCAAATGAATTTAGAATACATTACTCATACTGTAAGTGTTTGAAGAAGCCTTTGGGAATGTTTTAGCATGCTTGTTTTATCTTTGTTTCCTTGCTACAGTAAAAAGCCAGTTTTGTTACTTTACTGCTCATGTTTGCCAGCAGCTCTGAAATTCTTTGCTTCAGTGGAGATAGTAGACAGTATGGCATGCTTAACTTTCAGCAGTCAGAGCCTTGTTAGTGATTTAGAGAGAATTAAATGTAAAAGAAGTTAAATACTTCAGGTTATACCAGTATTACATCAAAGATATAGCTTAATGTTCACTTGCACATCCTTGAAACTGAACATTTCATTAAGTGTACTGAAGATTTTGTCTTTTTTTTTTTTATTGCCTTGCCTTTTTCAACAGTAGCTTGATACCATCTCAGAGCAATGCAGCTGTGGGAAACATTATCCAGACAAAAACATGTTGATGGCTTTTTGGCATTTGTTGTTAAATGTACCCATTAAAGTTTGGTTACAAGATGCATTTGGACATGTTATTATTAATACACACATGGTATATACTACTCTGTATGAATGAATATTTTTATAACTGAAAATTGCGTAAAAGTAAGAAGTCATCATCAACTTAAGTGTGAATACTATAGAGTCTACAGCAAGAACTAACTAAAGACTTTATCAGGGAGTGTCAAGCCTGGGAACCATACTCGGCCCATCAGTTACTCTAATATGGCCGATGAGACGGGTGTGGAGAAAACGAAGGATGACATAAAGTTTGGACTTTTAACTGTTTTAACTTCACAAGTTTTAAAATATTCATACTGATAAGGACCTCCCGTATTACCATTCATGCTACACTATTGTCAGTATGTGATGATGCCTGTGTATATAATTAGTATGAGCATTTATCACATACAAATTAAATATGTAATTCATACTATGTATAACACCAATAGCCTTTTTCATGGCTATGGAAATAAATGTTGACAAATGTTAACCCAGCTATCTCTAATGCCAAAAGCTTTTGGAAACAATCAGCAGAAGGGCTGTCCTCATTTAACAGGACAATGTCCTGATTCATAATTATTCTGAGGAAGCTACTGTGTCAAACACTGCAAATTGAATTGTGACTTTCATAGAATAGACAGTAAATGATGCAGAACAAATATCATTAAATCATAATTTGAGATTTTATTGAATCAATACATTATTAGCTGTAAGTTCAACAGTTAGTTCATATTTTATGAACACTGTCAAAAGATGTCTCTTATTCAGCCTTTTCACCCTGAAAAAAGAATGAAAAATATAATTATTCAACACATATTAAAACTGTGGTCCCATGTGGTGTTGCACTATTGTTTAAACCTTAAATTAAAAGCATATATGCTAGTAAATTAATACTTTGGGATACTATAAAGAAGAAAACCAGTAAACAAAGGTATGTTTTGTGTAAAATCAAATAAAATCAATTACCTTTCCAATATCACGGCTCTTGGCTCTCAGTTTGTTGACCTGGGATTCAGCAATGTCAGCACGTTCCTGAGCTTCCTCCATCTCATGCTGGACCTTTCTCAGTCTGGACATGTGGGTGTTGGCCTGTTCCTCCTATTCAGTGTCACAGTTTGTGGCTTTGTTAAAATGAAATCTCAACATACAGCAGATAAAATAAACTTTGAACATGTCACCCATTTTCAAAGTAAATATAGAGTGCTATTGACATCAAATTCTAATGAGATGTTGGTCCCTTTTCCATCTCTCTTTCTTTACATGTCTGTGCCTGTGTTGTTTCTCATTGTTACATATAATTTAATCTCAACAATTCTGTGTTCTTCTGTCAATATGGCATGCTTTTTAATGAGGAAAAAATGAACTTAAATGATTTTAGCACATGTCTGCAATATAACAAAGAGTGGAAAATTTAAGGGGGTCTGAATACTTTCCGTACCCACTGTACATATGGTGAGAATGTCAGTTAAATAGCACATTTAGATATCTATTTACTTAGAAAATTGGTGACATTGTCAGTACTTATTTTTCCTGTTTTATGTATTTCTGTCATGAAGTTGTGCTTCCCATATATAAAATTACAAAACATTTTACTTACGGCATCCTCAGCCTGTCTCTTGTAAGCCTTGACCTTGAGCTGCAGCTTGTCCACCAGATCCTGAAGTCTGACCACATTCTTCTTGTCCTCCTCAGTCTGTATAGATAACAAACTGTTATTTACAGCTGGAGAACTTGAATAACATGAATATTTAGATAAATGTGTAAGCACCTGGTAGGTGAGCTCCTTCACTCTCCTCTCATATTTACGGAGTCCTTTAACAGCATCAGCTCCACGTCTCTGCTCAGCTTCAACTTCAGCTTCCAGTTCACGGACCTTTAATGCCATGATAAATAATCAGATTTTAATAAATGTTAGGGTGCAGAGAAGAAAAGGAAATCTTATGATGGAATCAAAGTGTTACACTTAATAATAGCTGGACTTTATATAGAGCACATACCCTGGACTCCAGTTTCTGGAGCTGCTTCTTGCCACCCTTCATGGCGAGGCTCTCTGCCTCATCCAGACGGTGCTGCAGGTCCTTGACTGTGACCTCCAGGTTCTTCTTCATCCTCTCCAGATGAGCACTGGTGTCCTGCTCCTTCTTCAGCTCCTCAGCCATCATAGCAGCCTGAAATTATGGGTGGTGTTGGTATTATTGATCAAGCATGAACAAGAACTTTGAATAAAAAGAAAGTTTGTAAAAGATTAACTTACATCGGTGATAGCCTTTTTGGCCTTCTCCTCCGCATTTCTTGCTTCTTGAACTGCATCATCCACCTCACCCTGAACCTGGACAAAGTCAGCCTCCAGCTTCTTCTTGGTGTTCAAAAGACTGGTGTTCTGAATAAAAAAAAACCAAACAATTTATCGATGTCATTCTTTCTCTCTGATGTCACAAAGTTGTAAGGTAATGAATACCAACCTGAGAGTGAAGCAGTCCGACACGCTCGCTAGCATCAACCAACTCCTGCTCAGCCACTTTGCGTCCTCTCTCTGTCTGCTCCAGAGCAACTCTCAGCTCCTCGATTTCAGCCACCATCAAACCATTTCTACGCTCCACCATGGCGACCTGCTCCTTCATGTCTTCCTGTCCTCTGATTGCATCATCAAGGTGCAGCTGAGCATCCT
>VUQR01032442.1:0-11740 GCA_015108515.1 Hemichromis elongatus
ATCAACCTTTCATAGTATCCTTTAGTCATTTTTGTTCTTTTTTTTTTGTTCCTGCATCAGTATGGGAGAGGAAGAATGGATGGGGGATGGAAAAGAAGAAAGTGGGTCTTTGGAATGCTGGGCATAAAACATCCAGGGAAAACGAGGCCTATACTGCAAATTGTGGAGAAAAGATCTCGAAGACATCTTGTTCCTGTGATTACCCTTCATGTCCGGATTGGTTCCTGAGTGATAAGTGATGAATGGCGGGCCTATCGTGTACTCCCAGATTTAGGGTATGAACACCATACTGTTAACCACAGCAGGTGGTGTGTTGACCCTCGTACAGGTGCCCATACCCAACATCTGGAGAGAGCCTGGAGGTCTTACAAGGAGCAAATCTGGAGACTCAGGGGTAACAGAAATGATAGCCTACTATCAGAACACCTTACAGTTATTGAGTGGAATGAGTGGCTCGCAAAAAAGCACAAAAATGGCACATTGGGGAGACTGATATATGACATTTCCCAAAAATACAGATAATTATAAAAGTTTATGTTGCTACTGCTATTTTTTTCAAACTTTCTGAAAATGTTATTTGAACACTTTATGTAAAGAGCTACAGGTCATATAGTTTGCATCCAGCCATGTTCTATTACTTCAAATATCGGCTGATAGTTTATGACACTGTTTTTATTTTTGGATCAACATTTGTGTGTCAAATGTGTAAGCATTGTTTGTATGTTTTTATGATTTGCATCTTAAAAATACACTGCGTTCTGTATCTACCCTGTGTGTTGTCATTTATTTACGATACAATGTATTTTAAAAACTTTCACATCTATAAATAGGTTATAAGGTATATATGGTTGCCACTTTAGATGAGCTCACTCAAAATACTTTACTAACAAGTAGCAAATGGTTTGTAACTTCCTAAATAAGTTTATTAAGGTATTTATGAGTATTTATAGATAATCTATCGAAAAAGAAGGTCGATAGAAAGTTACAACTTTGGCAGCCTTTAAGTGACAGTTATAAATATAGAGTTTATAGTATTATATAGGGTATGTTAACCATCTACTTACTTTTTACCAATGATTTTGTATACCATTAAACATCCATAAATGACGGGTTTGTAACTGATGCAGAGTAGCATTTATAAATGATTAATCAATGAGTTTTAGAACATGAAAACATAATTAATAAAAGGTGTTATACATTAGCTTGTTCATCATGAATAAAGAGTTTAAAGCAGTGTTTGTAAACTATTAACTGATTATGAGAAATACTCTGTAGATGCTGTAGAGATAATTAAGTAACTATTAACTAATGCTTAACAGATGATTAACTAATGCTTAATAGTGTGCAGTTATTATAAAGTGTTACCCTATGTTTCACATTTTATAACAAAGCTCTGTTTGATAAATGTGGATATTTCTAAAGCACTGATAAAGTTTAATATTATATTCTAAAAAATATAAGGTAGTAACTTAGTCTGAAAAGTTTAATACAGCAACTCTAGATGAAATATATAGGTGAACAGATTTGGCTCGCTATTTGGCGATAAACCGGTCAGGATTTTCTCTTTCTCACCCTTAATTAATAGTAATAATCTTTAATAAACAATTATTAATGATTTATAAAGCATTTACATATTCATTAATAACATATCTATAAACAATTTTTAGCCATCTATATAGGGGAGTCTTATTGTAAAGTGGTACCCATTTATGACATGTACATGACATGAATAGATAAATAGCACGTAAACATATTCCTTCAGTCTTCTGGTTAGAGGTCATTTGAGAGACTTAGACAATAAAAACCAAAGGACAAAATAACTTATGAATAATTATTTTCTACAACTGAAAGTTGTCGGTAGGTTAAATTCTTCTTTCTCTCAGTGGTTGTGAGAATTTAACAATATGTATTCAACGAATACTTTCCATATGTCTCCCTTTTGGTTTGTGCCGCATTTTTCATATTAAGATAAAGCTGCTTATCTATGCTATTTAAACTTTTCATGGTATCAGCATCAACAGGGATACAAAAGAAGGGAGAAAAGAGATGAAAGAAATTACTGTACCAATTTCTGTCCTTTAGGTGTCCTTCTGTCATAGTAAAGCTGCCATTTTAGATCTGCAGTTTCATCTGAAATGCCACATTGTGATCCATACTGCGTTAGGTAATTGCTTCTGCAAACATCAGCAATACTTAATCAATACCTCTTATTCATCTCAGTGAGATGCTTATTACACCAGCTCATGTGCATGTTTTCATTTTCCTGGTAGAGGACACTGGCAGACAAAGGAATGCTATTACTGACCCAGACTAGAAGTCATCATCCCTGTCACACTAATCTCACACTGACGTTAGCTTCGTGCTAACCGCTAAGATGCCACTGTTCATTATGAAAGAACACTTCATAATAATAGTAGTGACATTATGACTTCTATGGCAGTAATTATGGTGAGAGAACATTCGGGTTATGCCTGTCTTAGAAATGATGTCAAACCTATCTCATCTTTGCACATTGTGTTCTTTTTCTTTTTCTACAGCACTTGCAATTTTATTGTGAGGAACCCTTTAGCTTTGACCACACATCTGAAAGAAACAAACTCTAACAAAACCAGGTTCAGGGCAGGCAGTCCTCTGCCTTAATCAGCTGAGATCAGGGGAGAGCAGGGTGAAAAGACGAGGACAATAAATGTTCAGCAGCCAGCAAAATGTGCAGCTTTGTAGCCAGAGACACTTGAAGAAAGATACAGGTAGATACACCACAAAGTAACACACACACACACGTTTTCATATCATAGTCAGGACATCGGATTGACATAATGCTTTTCCTAGGTGCTTACCCTAACCATTTAAAATGAATGCTAAACCCTTCAGTCTAAACCCAACCCTAACCTAATTGTAACCCAAAGGCCTCTGCCTTTAGCAGCATAACTCAGTGTCACTTGATTCAAACCTTAATATTATTATAATAGAAATATTATAATAGAATAATAATAATAGAATAGAAATATTATAATAGGAAGTTCTTCAGTCTGATCTCTCTTTCTTCTAAAGACACACAGCTAAATGCAAAAGACTGTGCTTTTCGTTTCATTTTTTTTTAACTCCACGAGTCCCCAGTAAGGCCCACTGGGATAATATGGTATTATAAGGTCTTTCAGATATGATGGAGCTTGGTCATTAGGGGTTTATGTTAGCAGTAGGGTTTGAAATTTCGTTCTCAATTTTGCCAGGAACAAATAAAGAGAAGCTAATATATGAGAAATATGACCTCCTCTTCTATTTATTGTGGTTTTGTTACACTTTTTACAGTTTTCTTGGATCTTCTGATATTCTGAAATTATAATAATCCAGCCTATACTAAATGAACAGACTTTCATAATTTTGAAAATATGGCACAGACAGAAGGCAGACCCAGATATGTATTTAATGTGTGAGTCAAATGAACAGTATACATGTTACTGTGGAAATTAAGTACATAGAGTGGAAAAATGGAATGTTGCCTATTGGCCACCATAAACCCCTGAGATTATGTTGTCTGTGTAAGGTGATGGATTGCTTGTCTTGACAGAGCATTGTAGCAGTTAGATGGGATATGAGCCACCACAATAATATGTTCAAGCATTCTGCAGCGTTTAGTATTAAGTCCTTTTAAAATGAAAATTAAACTATTGATTGGTTGACTGCAGTTGTGATTTTGTGATTGTTCACACCTTTGTGTACCAAGAGGAAAACAAGCTGCAGAAACAAACAGGTTGGATACTAAAGGGATATGTACATAATATTTATGAAGGATTATGTGAAAGTAGACAGGATGGCTGAACAACACTGAAAAACATTTTTCAGTTTTCTGTATCCTTAACAGTCGAGATTCCTTTGACAAGAGGGAAGGTCAGGTCAGTAGACAGACAGGTTGAGTCTGTCTGAAAAGAAATGTCAGAAAAAATGCTTGATAGGTTTGGGAGATTATGGCAAGAAGATATATGGGCAGAGAGATGGATCATAGCCTAGAGACATGCAGGTTTCATTCCATGGTGCTGCTAAAGAAGAAGGTCTGTGAAGGGATGACAGGATTTTAATTTCTAGAAAGGTTTAATCTTGAGTGTGATACTTGCAGCGAGGTTTCTTCATTTTCGGCACACAAACGCTTGATCATTGTTGCTCAAAAGTGGACGTGGGCTAAGCCACTAGTGCACCTCATGCATATTTGATAAAGATTACAATATCTTTATGAAATCCTGCTATTTTAATAATAAAGTTATTACATATTTTAAAAAAAACAAATTGCCATATATTTAAAGACATCCATCAGCCAGATATTCTCACTAATAATATGAATTCACAAGAAGAGTCACCTCCTCTGCATGGCTTTCAAGTTTTTCAAAGGGTTGAGGTCGGGACTTTGAGAAGGCCATTCCAGAAGCTTAATGTAAGCTTGCTTTATCCATTACCAATACTTGCTTTGATGTGTGTTTGGGATCACTGTCCTATTAAGAAAAAGACAACTGTGTTGAAATTTCAGCCGTTTAGCTGCTGATTGGAGAAGTTTAAGAATTTGGAGGTGCTGCTCCTACTTCATTATTCTAACAACTTTATGCAATTTACTGGTACCACTGGCAGCCAAACAGCCCTAGTGCATGACGCTATCACCAGCATGCTAGACAGTGGTACAGTGTTCTGAAGTTTGAAAAACCACGTCTTCACTCCTCCAAACAGCGGTGACAGTGGGAAGGAAAAACTGTCTTTTAACAGGAAGAAATCTGGCAGAACTAGGCTCAGGAAAGCACAGCCATCTGCTTTGACTGGATGGTGGTGAGGAGAGGAAGATAGGACAAAAGACACACTGCGGAAGACAGAAAAAGACTAATAATAAGTAATAACTGCATGACAGGTGGTGTATGAACACATAGTGAGTGGAAGAAAGGAGAGTGAAGGAGAAACACTTGATGGAGAACTAGCATTTTTGTTGTAAAGTGAACACTGTTGTTACAACAGTTTCCAGTTTAAGGTTTGATGGTTTCTCTTAGTGGAACTAAAACTTTATAGGGGTGTCCAAATTCATGGGCTGCATCCTCATGAGGCCACGTTTGTAGACCGATTACGCCACAGTGCAGCGACATAGGCTGTCCAAATTCGTAGACTCCTCAGAATGCGTCCGACAAATGCGTCCTCATTTCTCCAGATTTTGAGCATGGGTCAGGTGCATGCATCCTTCGTGGCCCACCATATCCTAGAATTAATAGTGCGGCCCAGCCAATTCCAGTTTCCAACAATGGCGGCCGCTACTAAGTTTTAATATTACTCTTTCTGGGTCACAAAAGATATTTTTGTATCTAGCTGTGTAAACTTCAAATATCTGCTCGGTTTATCAAGAAATCACATATTTGCAAATGTGCTCTGACAGTTTCGGAGACGCCTGTTACTCACCAACTCGACAGCTAGCCGGCACACTAGAGCCCGCGAGAACACCGAACTCCCGGCACATCCCCCCCGTGGTCCTCCGCTACTCAGGTTAAGCATGATATATAAGGCTACGTTTACACTGCAGGTCTCAATGCTCAATTCCGATTTTTTGATCAAATCCTAATTTCTGTGTGGTTGTTCACACTACAAATAAAATTTGACAGCAAACGCTCTCTAGTGTGAACATTAACGGCCCTGAAAGTGACCCGCATGCGCAAAAGAAGACGTTACACACAACGCGCTCTGTTTACGGAAGTAAAAATGGCGAACACAGGCCGGTTACAATACGACCCTAAAAGTTTAGCTTGAATAGAATTGTCTCCCCGTGTGCTAATCAAGTCCAAAACTTCAGTTTCTGTCCATTGACTCGCTCCGTCTCCAGTTTTTGCGGCCATGCTTTATCGTTTGTCTTCTTCGTGGCTGATAATTGGCGTCTGTCTTGTGTCAGTGAGGTAAAAGATGGATTTAATGCGACACGACCGTTCAAACAGCAGTCGCTTTCTAAAACATCAGATATGTATCAGATTCAGTTCCACATACGAAATTGACCCAGATCGGATCTGAAAATATCGGATTTGTGCTGTTCACACTGTAAAAAAAAAAAAGTCGGATTTGATGTGCTTTCGCCTGCAGTGTGAACGTAGCCTAAGTCATTTAGATAACCGAAACACGTTATTGTTTGGCTTGTTTCAGTGTTTTATTTCTTCCTGAGTAAATCGGCTGAATAAATGTCAAAAAGTGTGAGATGATGGAGAATTTGCTTCAGTGTCCTGTTATATGATAGCAAGGAGCAGATGGCTACATCCACACGTGCACGATGTTTTGGGTCACTAAAAACTGAGATTTTTAAGAACTCCTCCCAGGGTGGAGATTTTCGAAAACTCAGTTTTTAGCGTTTAATTCTGGACGGAGATATTTTTCCAAAACTGCATGTCTGGATGGGACTTATTTATTAATAAAACGAGAACGGAAAATTTCCGTTTTCAAAAATACCCATGTACGTGTGGACGTAGCTGAAGGCTAGACCGTCCAAATTCACCAGCCGCTCACTTCCGGAGTCAGCAAACATGTACCGTTTTCCTGGAAACCACCATAGCCAGACTCATCCATCGGATTCCCAGATGTAGAAGCATGATTGGTCACTCCAGAGAATATTTCTCCACTGCTCCAGAGTAAAGTGGTGGGATGCTTCACACTACTGCATCCATCACTTTGACAGTTGCATGGTGATGGAAAACTTGGATTTATCCAATCACTGAGTGAATATTTTTACTAATGTACTGTATGTCTGCAATTTAAATATTCCTAATTATGAAATAAACATATTTTACTTATATCTTGGGACCTCAGTTAAGATTTTGCAGTATGTCCCTGACCAGCAGTCTCAGTACATTATGTACAAGTGCACTGTATATGCAAAAGAGTTGTTTCTGCTTTTTAATGACATCAACACACAATACTTTCAGGGTTTTCTGTTTATAATGAGAGAATGTTTATCCATACAGATTGTCTTTGACAATAAGCAATATCCCATCCGTTAAAAACTAACACAGCTATCTGAGCCTGTGAACCCACACCAAAGAATGAGTGAAATCACACCACTAGCATTATAGACTTCAGAGAAGGCGTGCAACATAAGCTGTACCAGGGATAATAGTGGTGTTTTGCTGTATTATTTGCATCAGTATGTAAAACCAAATCTCATAGCCTAAAAAAAGAACACCAAAGAGATGCAAAACAGTCATGCCTATAGGCCTCAGAATATGTGTATTTATGAACTCCCAAATTTTACCACATCTTCCTAATGTGTTTTTTAAAGCAGCCAAAACTTTGCATTGCCAGGATTTATTTTGCATGCTATTCACAGGAGAACAACTGCACCTTTTGCCTTTGAATTAAAGGGAAGCAAAGTCAATTTTCTACCCTAATTTTTCATCATTACATAAAGTAATTTCCACGAAAAATAGATGCAAATCTAAATGAGCATGAAATTACACACACAAAGACGTGCAGTGACAAACACACATTACAGACTCAATTCCAATCAATAGATTTCAACGATCATAGCATTGTTTTGTCTCACTGCTATTGTGCTTTTTCAGCTATCAACTGTCTAAACTATAAACTACCTGTGTGAATGACACCTGACATAAAATGTAGTCAGTCAGTCAGACGTGGATTTATCGAGACTAAATACTTTTTTTCCCCCTCTTAATCGCACAGACATGCTCAGGAAACAGTCAGATGATGAGGTAAACAACAGGAAGGCACTTTTAGATGATAAGCTGCATGTAAGCTGTAAAAGCTTCCTTTGAGGCAACTAAATTACTTAATTTTGAAAATATTTATAATAATAAGGCAAAAGTGAGTGTGGCACATCGCATGAATATGATGTAAGAAAAAAACTGCATACTACTACTGCACTTCAGACACTGCAAGTATTTCATGATGTTTTATATGATATTTATTTATTTAGACCTTTGATGTTCTCTTTTCTATCACAGCTGTGTGGTGTTATCGTGCTGTGATCATGGCAAAGGATTTAAAAATTTCTTCAAACAGTAAATAAATCATTCCACTGAAGGGTTAGTCATTTACCAACGGGCAGTTTGCACAGGATTGGCTGAACCAACAAATTCAAGCTAGAATACAACACAGTTCGCAGCAGACTGTTTGATGTGAGACTTCTCCAAAACCCGACAATTTCATCACAGGATTTTGCAACTGTCGATTTTAAAAAGGTTGTATTTTTTAGAAAAAAAGAAATTAAACTGCAAACGAGGCTGGCAAAGAAAAGGTTAGATTGAAAAGGCACATGATTAAAAAAAAATCTCCAATCATCTAAAAACTGAAGGTTCTTTGCAGGGAAAGCGAAGGAAAATGTTTCTGCAAAGCACAGTTGGAGACTCATGGACAGTTATTCAAGCAATAAGAGGAGCTGTTTCTTTTTAACCCTTACCCTTCACATTTCACGCCTTTATGGTATGGAGCGGGTCAATTTTGATGCATGCTGAGAATTCACTCAAAATAAGTGTTTTTGCCACATTTTAACCACAGATTACTTTAGAATGTATAAATTGCATATCTGTCTTAATATATGGATCACCAGTCTTTTTGTTTGTTTTACATCACTTGTTTTTCAAGAAGAACATCTACTATCACACAATACCACATCCTATCTTAACTAACACTTGAAAATGTGGGATTTATCTTATAACTATGTAATAACCACTAGACACAAGCCTCATTTCTATATCATTATAAAATATTTATAGCTATCATCTGTAATTATCTATATTATTCAACATAAATTACCAGATTATGTTATTTTCACAACAGATCCCGGCTGTCATAGGGGGTAAGCCTGGATACACCCTGGGCAGGCCTCCAGTCTATTGCAGGGCTAACATAGAAAGACAAGCATTTGCACCAGTGATCAGTTAAACTAACTCCATTAACTGCATCTCAGAGTACCCAGAGAGAACTCACACAAACATGGGGAGAACTTGCGAACTCCGCAGTGAAAGGCGGTGGATTCAAACTCAGGACATTCTTGCTGTGAGGCAGTGAGTGCTAACCATCCTGCCTCCATGCTGCCCTGCTAATTTTTGTGTAGCTAAAAAAATATATAAATTTTTAGATCATTTATAGCTGACATTTGTGCTTGCAGGTGCAGATGTTCTGTCAGTGTCAAGGCACCTTCCCTCAAGGGACTCTCTGTTCTCTGTATTTCCTCTGTTCTTTATGTGCACCATGTTTGATCCCTTTTATGATGCTTTCAAACAGAAGGCAGCACACACTGCACTGAAAGCTAGGTTGAGATAATTTGTGTTGTGCTTTATCTTTACTGTGCCGTTTTTTGTGCTCCAGGTCCTTATCATTCTTCTTTTCTATTGGTCATGTGCAATGCTGTACCCCCACAGCATTACATGTGTGAATACTTTTCCCACATATGAATACAAGGTTGCACTTGATCTAGAAAAAAAAGGAAAATGACGGCTTATGTGAACACAATGTGGGTTATGGTTTTGCTTCGTATTGGGAACATGTTCATCATGTGATGACCACCAGCTTAAACCGGGGTATTTGTCAGCCTGATGTAAACAGCTGAAATCAAAATTAGCAACTCCAAATCTGAAGCAATAGTTCTAATCTGGAAAAGGCTTGAGTGCTGACTCTGATGTGGGCACAAATTACTTCTCCAAGTTGCAAAGTTTAAGTATCATGCGCTCTTGCTAAGAAGAGACAAAACGAATAGAGTAAGAGAATGAAAGATTGATGCAGAACTTGTGCAGGTTTATTGTGGTAAAGTAAGAAGTGAGCAGGAAAGTGAAGTTGCCATACAAGCGCTGTATAGTGACCAAAAAATTGAGACAGCTGATAGGCAGCAAGAATGAGCTTCCTCTGAAGGTTGATGAGGATAAACCTTTGTGAGTGGATGGACGGATAATTAACCCCAGTCCTCATAATGTTACTGAAGTATCTTTATCTGTACACTATTTCAACTCAAAGTGAGTGTTTTTTTTTTTTTAATGTTGAATATGTTATTTTTTCTGAACTTGAGAGAGACAAAATATTGGTGGTGTAACATAAATTAATAAAAAATAAGAGAAGAAAAACAATGTATTTTTTTGCTAGATATACATTGTGGACAATATTTGTTATGTGTACAAGCAGTTTATATGTTATCACTACATATTAAGTAGAAAAAAAATTATACTAAAGATAGGAGGTATGAATATTTTATACTGTGTATATAAACACATTTGGAAAAAAAAATACCAGAAAGACAAGATCTGCATCTAAATTCTAACTAATGTTATGCATACTATAATAGATGGGAAGTCCATGTAAACGCTTTGTCCTGTTATGAGGAAAAGCTCCATGCTGTCACTTCTCATCCAACACACTGGAGAATTATTTTATGAGTAATAGCTTTTGGCAGGAGTGACTTCCTAGTGTTCTTTATCAGAGAAGAGCAGAAGTCTCTTACCGAAAGTGCTTGGCTGTTTGACCAATAGGTCGTGGAGGAGATGTGCGATGGTCTAATATAATGATACAATAATGAATTATAACATTGAGACGCAAGTACTTGTCATAGCAAACCTGCTCGTGTTAAGTGACAAGTTAATGATTAAATAAATTAGGGTACAAAATACAGCATCACCTTTCAACTTGTGTTCAGGCTACCAAAATCTAACTAGGTGTGAGGTGCTTGTGGTTCAGACCTTATTTTTCCTCATTTTATCCCAATTAAATTCATTTCACCAGGAACAGTTACAGAGTGGATGACATTAGAATGTAAAACCTAATATCACTAACGGCACTTCTTAAATCTTCTGTTCAACATGAGCAGGAAGCCAAGTGACATCTGAAGGTGACTGAGCTATTCAAATGTCAGCCAACAGGTGAGACACAGAGGAGCTTGTTGGGTTGCTTTGCATATATCCTACATTACATCTTACCTAAATATGCACTTAAGTAAATGAAGCTTTGCAAAGAAAGTACAAAGGAAATACTGAACAGTCAACACACCATGAGATGAGTCATCCCTCAAAAGGGCCCTTAAAGTTGTGACTGAATACTGTTACCGATGTAAGTGTGAATGTAGGTTTTAAACCCCTTATTCAAGCCAACTGGGGTCCGTCTAAGTCTAAGAGGCGACTGTTGTGATCTGGCGCTATATAAATAAAATTGAATCGAATTCTCTGTAAGTAACTCCCATCAACAACAGTTTGACATATAACAGTATAGTGAAATATTTTATTATGATCAAAACGGTATTCCTAAGTGTGTGTTAAGGTTATTTTAATAGGTGAAAACACAAAAAGGATCCAAAACTCAGAGGTGTCACAGTCACAGCCATAAGGTATACGCTATAATGGTCATAAAGTGACTAAAGATGTGACTTGTAGTTAGGGCTGGACCAGGTGACCCTGAATCCTCCCTTAGTTATGCTGCAATAGACGTAGGCTGCCGGGGGATTCCCACGATGCATTGAGTTTTTCCTTTCCAGTAACCTTTCTCACTCACTGTGTTAATAGACCTCTCTGCATTGAATCATACCTGTTATTAATCTCTGCCTCTCTTCCACAGCATGTCTTTATCCTGTTCTTTTCTTCTCTCACCCCAACCGGTCGCAGCAGATGGCCCCGCCCCTCCCTGAGCCTGGTTCTGCCGGAGGTTTCTTCCTGTTAAAAGGGAGTTTTTCCTTCCCACTGTCGCCAAAGTGCTTGCTCATAGGGGGTCATATGATTGTTGGTTTTCTCTGTATGTACTA
>VUQR01032444.1:0-12120 GCA_015108515.1 Hemichromis elongatus
CTAACAATAACTCTATACTTATTTACTGTCCGTCTCTTTCAGCCAGTTACTTAGACAAACTAGCCTGTTAACATTTTCAGAGCTCAAGCTCTCTTTTATGTTACCATGTGTTACCATTGCCTTGTGTCTCATTACATAAAAGAGTCAGAAGGAAGTGCATTGCTAGGACTGATCAGAGGCAAATTTCATTTTAAAAGACTACCCAGTGGAAGCTTTGATAAAAGCATGGTTTCGCGCAAACTGTGCAAAAAGCAGATTGCATACCACTAAAGCACTTCAACCTTACAGTACCATCTAAATGCAAAACATGTTGCAGCATGCGCAGAAACTATGGGAGCTGTTAGCGCTAACAGTCCCACTCCGAGTAGGAACACACTGATTCAGATGAGGAAGCCCTGTGTAACAGAGCCCTGAGTTTGTACAGAGCAGAATCCACCAAAAGCCAGACACACTGCCCACTGCACTGGTGGTCCACTCGAGCAGGGACCCACCCGCAGCTCTCTGTCCTGCTTCGCTAGTATTTGATTAGTCCTGCCACTTCTGTCTCATATGAGAGACTGTTCTCACTTGCATGGTAACACATGGTAACATAAAAGAGAGCTTGAGCTCTGAAAATGTTAACAGGCTAGTTTGTCTAAGTAACTGGCTGAAAGAGACGGACAGTAAATAAGTATAGAGTTATTGTTAGTCCAATGGGTTTGTTATTTTTTGCACTAAAAGGTTCGATGATCACATTGTTTTAGCCTAATATACAAAATAATCATGGCTAAAGTTACTGAGAGTTTAAAGGTAAAGGTAATGAGACACAAGGCAACCACGGTTCACCATGTGCTGACATTTCAACTTTATTTTCGGTTCCTGTTCACACTTGCGGCTCAGCTTTGCGGCTGCCAGCTGGACACACTCACAACAACCGGACCCTACACCGCTCTTAAACTGGCGAGGCGTGATTGCGGCACCACGCCCCGCCACACAGTGATGTGTGCATTAGTCTAATCGGTACAACAGGAAATCCCTTAGCTTGGAATGCAAAGTGTGATGTAGTGCACTCACGATCCACCGCAACCACATCTTGATTACTCTTAGTGTGATGAAAATATGCTTTATTTATTCACTCATTTGATTAATATCAAGTAATTCAACCAATCCTTTTATTCCATCTAAACAAGTTTAGCTATGCTTAAATGGAGTCTGTCGCAAGAACTAGCTTTTAGTATCAAACCATTTTTTCACTACTGTCAACAACTGAGAGAAGCTCTTTAATGGAAATACTTGTCTGCTAACAAAATGTGGAGTGAATGATGTGACTTATGTAACACAGTCTGACATTTCTATTGCAAACATAACTCAGGCCCTCCAAGCTATCAAAGATTAATGAGTACATTAAGTCCATTTGTTTTGACACTATTTCTAATTTCATTAAAGCTAGATAGTTTTATTTTCCCTACACACAATGCTCCCCCAATAAAAAAAAGACAAAGGGAATCAAATAAATACATAATAGCACATGGGAATGGAAATCTAAGAACAACTTGATGTTTGAATGACCTGGGGACAAATTAATTATGCTTCAGTTGAAAGTGACCTAAGTAACATCTTCAGAAAATGTGTGAGTTTTTATACAGCCTCTTGTTTCTATGAGAAAAACTCATGTTTTTATACTCGTTTTTATGTATAATACCCTGCCCCACACTCCCTGATCTTGTTTTCCCATTTAATATGTTGTTGAGAGAACTGGTTAAGTGTGACTCTTGGCTCTTAGTGAGCAGCTCTGTCACTTGGTTAATGGAAATGCAAAAAGGGATTAGCTTTCTCCAGGCAGCTGGAGCTACGAGACAATTGCAGAGAGAGTCTAAATTGTACTTCTCAGTTTGGTCATTCATATAAAAGTCAGTCATCATTCCAATTTCCTTTTTATATTTTCATGTCTATGGGTATAATAACAGTATACATACAAAGCATTCGAATAACCCTGAAACTGAAGTTTCCTTAGAATGTATTATATGCAAGTATTTCCTGACAGCATCTCTCAGGCAACTGCATAGTTGGTCAAGCTAAATTACACATTTCACTCATTTTGAATAAAGGGTAAGAAAAATGTATTAAACAGAAACTGCATAGGGTGTATAGTTAAAAAGAGAAAAATGCTCAGGTGTGCATGATTTCTTCTATGCTTATCACACTTAAATGTTTTAGCTCAGCCAGCGAATTTAAATATTAGACGAAGATAACACAAATAAACACAAATGCAGTGTTTAAATGTGTTTTCCATTAATCCTTTAAGTCAGATCGGGGTGGGCTTAAAGGGAACTATTTTTAAATCCCAGTACAACTGCAACCACATAAGTCCTGAGTCAACAAGACAGCCCCAGCCCTTCAACCACAACCATATGTTATTGTTCTATGTTCCTTTTCTAAAATGCTGTGTTATGTCATGGCTGTGACGGCGGCCGTGTGAAGTGGAGAGAAGGTCCCAAGTGCACGCACGAATGAAGGATTTGTTACGATTTAACTTTTTTATAGAGGGGCAAAAGCCGGTGTTATGTACAGCTTGTTTGTATTTTCTTTTCAAGATTCAAGATTCTGTATAACTATACTGTACATGTGACAAATAAAGAATCTTGAATCTTGAAAAGAAAATACAAACAAGCTGTACATAACACCAGCTCCACAGAAGGAAGGGAAATCTTAACAAGAATTTACCTAAAACATGAGATAATAACAACCAAACCAAAACCACCGAGTCCACAGGCTCAAGACCATGGCAGTGTTACTTATATGTATATGTATATATATATATACATATACATATGTGTGTGTCTGTAATTATGCAGCCTACTCTAACACATTGGAGAATTTGTGGTGCAAATGTGATTTGTGACAAGTGGCTGGAAATAGAGCTTCAAAGACGTGAGAGCCATTATGGGAGCAAATCTTTATTTATTCACAGGAAAGGGTGTCCTAATGCTTATTTGGATTAATGTCCCTGAACCCTAATGTCACTCCTATTACCCTGGTGTATATAAATATTTTAAAATGAAGACACAGCGCAGCAAAAAAAAAAATGCACAAATGTCCAGAGGCAGTTTTATTCCCCTTTATCTGCTTCAGTGATGCCAAAACAACTGGCTGCCATTTTATTCTAAACATTAAAAAATCTGTCCAATCAGAAGAAGAACTGAAGAAGATACCTCCACCCT
Source organism: Hemichromis elongatus (assembly GCA_015108515.1). Lineage (NCBI taxonomy): Eukaryota > Metazoa > Chordata > Actinopteri > Cichliformes > Cichlidae > Hemichromis > Hemichromis elongatus. The sequence continues at coordinate 3,201 of VUQR01032444.1, forward strand.
TACTTATCTTTTGCTGTCTGATACTGACCTCAGACACAGTACCCTGGTCCTGGCCCACTAAGCCATTTGCTTCCAGCCAGCTGATTCAATATGGCCATTGTTTCCCAAAGGAGATGAGTCAAGTACAGCATCACCTGATCGAAACTGGCAGCTCCCTAATGGAGAGGGCTCGAGAAAGAGATGGTAGTTCACATTTACAACAAAGTGTTTGAGAGGTGGGAGGAGATGAAACAGCTTAATGTGAAATATATACACAGTGAGAGACATCCAGCAACCAATTCTTTCTGACTCATGGACTGCCTTCAGCAGCCTGAGGGCTTCACATATTGTTGTTGTAGCATTAAGCAGTGAAAATGTTGAAACAAAAAGACTTCACTGTAAAAGCAGAATTCATATCTGCTTTAAGTATAAAACGCATACATGTAATAAAATTAAAGTAGTTTATTGTTTTTGTTATTTGTCTCATTTCTGACTGTAATGCTTTTCTCACACCAACACAGTTGTAAAGACCCACTAAGCACACATGTTCAACTGTCCACAGATTTTGTCATCAGAGTTTGTTGTTTTAATTCCATGTCTCATGCTGGCAGTGTCAGGAAAAGCTCTGGGAGTGGATATGACCTACAAAGGGGTTAAGAGAGACACAGCAGGCAGGACGCCAGAGGAGAGCAACATAACACAATCCACAGCCAAGGTTAGGCACCTACACAGACACGCATACACGGACAGACGCACACACTGCCAAAGGTTACTCATCTGGCTGACACAAAGTCTTTCACCACTGAACCAGTTGAGTAGCATCACCACCTTCTGGGCCTGAGCTAAGTGGAGTGGATCCACAGGAGGGAAAACCGTGGGGGAGCAAAAACACGTAATCTGTCCCACAGGTAAGAGACAAGACTGGTAAAGGTGGTTTGTTTAGGGTTTTTTTTTTCTGCAAATACTGGGAATGCATTCTACTGTGATATTGCAAAGTTAAACGATATTTTAAAAAAGGACACTGTAATCACTGTAATCATCATGTGCATCTTTTCTCTCTATTGTTAATGTAAAAGGATCTTGTGAACAAAAAGGAGAAAAAAAAGAAACTAGTGTGCTCAAAATAATAAAAATAATGGTCATGAGGTAAAAGTCAAGCCTTTATCTATCCAAAACACCCCACAATGGACTACTTGATAAGTGCTCACCATGACCTGGAGGAATAATTGAACATACACAAGCCTAGAATGTATCATCTGACTAGTTTTGAAATGACTACCTGCTTTCTGGTCAAAGCACTAGCCAATAATATGATGATAGATAGATGTTACTAGGGCAGTTCTTCAAATATTATAATCAGTGCAACCTAGTCACCTCACTTTTGTATTTTTGCCAGAGGTTCATAGCCACCTTCTCAGATTTATTCCCCTCTCTTTCAACATCTCAATCGAGGTGTTATCCTTTTTTTTATTATTATTATTTACTGTAAATATGGCTGTTGTGTTGCTCCATCAGGGAGCTATTTCTGTGTAATCAATACCAATGACTGATACTCTGTCTCTACTGCAGATTGAAGTAGAGAATGAAAACCCACAAGGGTGTGCTGTAAAAAAAGGAATCTGAACCATGGCTGTAAGGCTGTGGACCATGCAATAAAGAATAGTCAGTTAGATGCACTTAAAGTTATTTGTTTCTTTAATCATTATTTTAATATTGGTATCAATTCATAGTTGCACACTGGACATCCAAAACACATGCAGATGTTGTCCATATTGGGTCTGTCCTTCCATGACCAATTCTGGATATCTATACGACGTCCGACCTTGGTCCACAATTTGGACGTCCAACCATGACCCAACTTGTTATGATGTTCAATATTTGAACATTCTATCATGGTCCTGGGACTGTGACCCAGCAATTGTGTTTTTGAGTTAAGTTATACTTTTTGGATTATAGTTTTCTGTTTGTATTGTAATTATAGTTCTGGTTTCTAGGTTTTTGGATCTGTTTTTGTGCCTTCACTGTGTTCCACATCTAGTCACTTTTGTCTCGGTGCTTCATGTTGTCTCTGTTCTCAGGTCTGTCATGTTTCCACGTCTTAGTGTCTAGTCTGTTTCTTTGTAAATTGTCTCATACTTCCTTTTTTTACTTTGATAGTCTATGCCCTATGTTAGTATATCCTGCTTTGCTTCCTGTGTCTCATTAGATCAGATTAATCCCAGCTGTGTCTCCCTCCTGTTGTGCACTCCCCCCTTGTTAGCTGGTGTGTATATATAGGCTCTGTCCAAATTCAGGGGTAGCATCTTCTTCGTCACTTTTGTTTTGGTCACCCACTGCTGCGCTTGGACCAGAGTGTCCTCAGGGAGAGAGGAAATTAGGACAGGAGGCCTAATAGAAGGCCTCTGTGCTATCACCTAATCCATGAGGGCATACCAGGGCCAAGTAGCAGCAGTGGGCTTCCCACTGACTCCCTCTCCTGACCCTGGATACTTGCAATCCTAAAGGCAGAGGAAATCAAAAAATGACAGTAGACAAATAAAAACCACACAACAACTCTTAGTAGTTGCACATTTATTAACCTGCATTCTTAAGGATTATCTTCATGATAACACACATACATACTTTGTATTTTTCCTTAAGCTATTCTTCTTAATTCTTATTCTTATTCTTATGAAGCTATTAAGTCATTTCTTTCCCAATTCTTCATCCGAGAAAAGAGGTGATCATTTTCTCCTCTCATTTGTTCCCTAAAACATATCACTGAAAGATTCCTTCACAAAAATCTAAATTAGCTGTGTGTAAGAGGCAATTCATGAAAAACCACGGGACCCACCATACAAGCTAGTTCACGGGCAATTTTTTACAAAGATTAGTTTAGTTTAGTTTTGCTGTTAGTTTAGGTTTTGGTTAGTTTTCTCAGTTCTACCTGTTTGTAGCTTTGTTCAGCTGTTAGTAAAGGCATTTTATTATGATCCACCGTCGTCTCCATTGGCCTGCACTGGGGTCCTCAATCTCGTTCCTTCCACATGGTCTGCCCCACTAAACGTGACACATTGGACTGGATAACATTTTTGGATGTCGTGTGAACATCTATAAGTTCAGAGAATTTACATATTTTAATAAGTGTAATTTTTTTTATTTACAAATATCAACATTGTGGCTACCAAAATGATACATATGAGTGCGGGCTTTTTCTAAACAGCACAATTCAACGTGTGTTAGCCTATTGACTTATTCAGTACATGTGGGGGTTTTTTGTTTTGTTTTTTTGTTATTTTACATTTTCCTGTTTTTATTTAACTGGTTCGTTTATTTTAATGATTCAACTTATTTATTTGTAAAAAAGTTACAACTGTCATTGATTAAAATATGATGAAATCATAAAAACATTGAAGTCCGTGTTGAAATGTTCAGTAGATGTTGAAAAAAGACATCACCAATATGTAGATGTTGTAACGCTGACCCACCACCAAATCAGTAATGCTGAAAAATGTTACATTTTTCTCTGTGGCTTCTCCAGACGCTCTTATGCCCATTACATGTGCTCTCTTCTGTACAAAGGCCAGGGCACCTATGGTGAACTCAACTGTGGTATTCATTAGCAAAAATATAATGTTAATGTTTCACAGGATGCTCTTGGATATTAAGTACTGTGTGTTTGGACTGGTAATGATAATGACTACCAATATTCTGCTGTCATACCATCCTTCTTTTTTAAATATAAATTTACATGTGCAATTATTTTGTGCACAAGATAATAACATTTGTATGAATGTAATAGTGACTGAGGCCTGTTGTTTGAAAAGCCGTTGAATTTGCAACTGCAATGCCTCACTGTCTAACATTTGTGGTGCTTACATGAATTACATAATGCTTACAAAGTTGTAAGTGTCCAGTGAGTTTTTTTTTAATAATAAGCAACCGGAGTACATTTTAATAGTCACATCTTTTAAAAAACACTCCAACTGAATCACTGGAGCAGGTTGGACTTTAGGGAGACTAGCATGCAGTTAAGGAGAGCTACTGACTCTACAATACTGTTCTCTTGCTTTTTTACATAATGGTCTGTCTGTAAAAGGAGCTTGGTGGTGGGATAAAGTAAGATAATTTACCCTGGTCTTCTTTCCGGCCCAAAGGAGCCACTTCATCTTATCTTTTTAACACTGTTTTCTGTTCTCTTTCATCTACTATATGTACGTTTTCGGCTAACTGAGTGACTTAGTCCTTTTTTATTTGGACTGTGGGAGAAAGATGGCATACCTGAAGAGAACCCATGCAAAAACCGGGGGAAAATGCAACCTCCACACAGATAAGCCCCCGGCCAGATGGGGATGGAGTCGAATTCAGGACCCTCTTGATGTGAGGCAACACCACCTTCCTGCCCTTCAGATCAGAAATGATACACTGCAAAAACTCAAAAGCTTACCAAGTATGTTTGTCTTATTTCTAGTCAAAACACTTAAAATAAGACACATTCAGCTACAAAGAAGCATTTCAGTGAGATATATGAACTTGTATTGAGATAGTGCACCTTAAAACTGGAGAAGTTTCACTTGATCCATTGGCAGATTTTTTTCACTTAATACAAAATATTTTTTGTTTGAAAAAAAGTGCAAAAATCTTCCAATGGAACAAGTGAAAATTCTCCAGTTTTAAGATGCACTGTCTAAAAACAAATTCATATATCTCACCAAAATTCTACTTTGTAGCTAAATGTGTCTAATTTTAAGTTTAATAAGATTTTTTTTTACTAGAAATAAGATAAATGTACTTGGTAATATTTTTAATTTTTTTGCAGTGTACTGGGTTGCTTTTGTCGCTTTGGTCGTCTTTAGTCATCCCTTTTTTCTCAGGAATGGATGGTAGTGCACGATAAATTTCTTTTGCTCCGCCATCTTTTAGTGACCATTTCATGATTTGTCCTCTGAGACATGTTGGTGCCAGCGGGTAAATGGATCTATAGTGTCTGCTTATTTCTTCTTCCTGTAATGTTGGTCTGTCTCGCCGTGCTATCTTACCAATCAGTCCTTTTATTCTCCTTGAGAACCATGAGAATGGATGCACAGTGACTTTATAAACAGATGCAAGCAGAAAATGCAGTTAGACAGTGTCAGGTCCAAGAGATACAGGGAGAAGTTCAGCTCAGACAGTGTTATGTTATAGTTTGAATTGGCTGAACTGGTGTGAGTGCTGATGGATTTAAAGTGTTGTAAAATATGGCACCGACAGCACTATTATTACTAAGAGTAAATCATGAGATGTTTATCATCTCAACTCACTATTCTATTTGTTCCATCCTCTCCTTAAAGAAAGCCGTTTCAGTTTCACTTGATTGAATGTAAAATCACGTCAAAATTTGTAAGAAAATAAAACTATAGGAGTGCCATCTACAAAACAAATGCGGTTGCAAAACAAGAAATACACAAATGCATTTGTGGATAAAAAAAAAAAAGGTGTGTTCGTACCAGTGGTGACTGACTTATTGAACAAGCACAGTGTGAGTAATTGGTTTAGAGAGGAAACAGCTCTGATGGTCTGTTAACAGATTGAATTTGCTTATGTTAGATTGTAAGTAATGAGAGACTACCTAACACAGACATGCAGAAGGCCAGGGAGGCTTGGAGCAACAGATATTGCTTATTACATGTCCCATATGGTACATTATTTGAATGATGTGTACTCTGACCTGAACTGTGCACTGAGCCAACAGTTGCTACTTTTGTATCTTAATCAATAATGAGATTACAAATACACCTAGGCCTGTTTTTTTGGCCTTTTTCTGGCTTTATGGAACAGGTACACTGAAGACTGACAGGAAAGCAGAGGGGAAGATGTCACAAAGGGCAGCGGATCGGACTTGAACTTGGGCATAAGGCATATGGCTGCCTGCTCATCCCACTGAGCTAAACCAGTGCCGTACTGAGACCTGATTGAGGTTTTTCATTCTCTATCTGATGTGAACACTGCCCCAATATTTGATTCCTCAGTTATTATTTTATTTTATTTTAACAGATTTATGCACAGGCCCTCATTTGATAAAAAGCTACAAAAGTGCCAAACAAAATTCAATGAAATGTTGGATTTGTAGAATAAGGAGCAAGCATGGTTGTCTGTCAGCTGGGATAGGCTCCAGGTACACCATTACCCTAAACTGGACAAACAGAAACAAAAGAAAATTATGTATGAAGCTTGTCTGAAATGGCAAAGTGTTACGTAATGACATAAAAACAAATTTTACATTATAGATGTACAAATAGACTGTAAATAAAGTAACAGGAAAAGCGAGGTTTTTTTTTTTTTTCAGGCCAGATTTAATGTACACAGTGCAAAAGTTCTGCATTCTGTGTGCCGGAGCCCACATGTCACCCTGACTTGGTTAAGCGGTGACAAAAATGGATGGACTGAGGCTTCAATAGACCTTGATAAGTTTTTATGTCATGACCCACTTGAAAAGAATGTGGCTTTTCTGCCTTTTTTCCAATGTGAGCTTTTCTTCCCGCTCCTCAAATGTCATAATTATGATCTGGGACAATGATGGATACTGTAATGAATCGCACTTTAGGTGATAAAAGATAGTGGCTGGCATATCACACTTTCACTACAAGCAGGTATCAAGGTAGGATTTAGCAGGTATTTGTAGCTAAATCCATTTTCGGTTAGTATGTTTCATTATTTTATTTTAAAATCTATAATTTTTTAACACCATTGTTGGTTTTAATCTAGTTTAAACCAAACCACTCCACTGGGTTTAGCTACATCCTGGACCGTGTTTCTGGAATGCAGTAGCTAGCTAGCAAACTGATTGGAGACCGTAACAGCCAATCAGAATTTTTGCATCCAAGTCTTTGATGGGTTGGTTTTGTGGCACACTTATAACGGTGTACAGAGAGTTGAGCGCGCACAGAACAGAGATGTTGTGAGCATGAACGATACTGAGAGCAGGTCCGCAGATATCTGTCAGCACACAGAGATTGAGAGGGGCTGTTATTGTGTGTGTGTATGGATAATAGCAAACACTGAAATACATTTCTTGCACACAGCAATGAATTTTGTTCACTCAAATTAAACTTTTCTTCACTCAAAATAATTTTCTCCTCAAAATGCAACATTTGAGCTTGCAATTTCTTTTACATTTAAATCGTATCCAAGACAAGAGACATAGAGCACTTCAGTCATTTTGCTCTCTGGAAACTGACCACAATTTAGTTAAAATTCTCCCCATCAGCGATATATTTTCGAGTTTGCAGCTATTGCCATCATTTTTGATTTTATTCACTAATCTTTCAACATTCCTTAGATATTTTGTTTTGAACATGAAAACAATGACCGGATTAAAAAGAAGAGAACTTTTGCTTTCACACACACACACATACAGACACACATACAGACACAGAGAAGGTTTTATTTATTTATTTATTCATTTATTTTTTAGCACTAGAATGTAGGAAAATAGCAGAATTTTGAAAAAAAAATCTGAGAAAAATGTGCTTTGTCAAGGACAGATGATTTGAGCTTAAAAACAATTTCATTTTCACATTTTTTTCTTCTTACTAAGTATATATAATGCTGTTTACATACTGTGTTCTGCTTGTTGGGATTCTCACAATAAATAAGTTGCCCTTACTTAGTTGTCTTAAGTAAGCTTTAGTAGTTTTTTTTTAGGCAATGAGTTGTTTTGTTTTTTTAGTTATAGGAATTGTTTAGATTTTACAGCGTAGGGTTGACTTTCATACATTCAGATATCAAATCATTAATCTTTTTAAATTATTTTATTTTTGTATTTTAAAGAATTAAACATTGGCCTTTTTGAACAAACACATGGGAAGCTGAACTGTAGCTATCCACAGGTTGTTGACTGGATGCCTTTCCTTTCTGCACGTCTTCTATATCCTACTAACTGTTTGGCCCTCTGACATGTGAGTAATTTGGATTATAACTTCGTCTCATCTCTGTCATTCCTCAAACCTTTGTGTTTTTTTATTAGTGTTATAACTGTTGTAATTTGAAGCACTGGACTTTTTGGTTTCTTCATCCAAATGTGATTCAGAAGGTGGATTTCAGCTTGTATGATCAGAGTCTGAGTAACTGAATAACTCCAACGCATGTATAACTACGTAACACTTCATGGGCTCTGGCATTTCCTCTGCTTTGTAATGTTATTAAAGTATCCAAATCAGCTCTGTAAGGTGTAAAAGAATGCTTGTTTTCCAACTTCTTACCAGATGCATAACAGCCCCATCTTTTCTAATAGTGAAAGCATAGATTGGCACTGGTCATAATACATGGAAAAGGTTGTAATTAGTGGAGATACAATGCTGAAAATGTATTTTGTCTCTTTGACTCTGTGACTTAATGTCATTGACTGTTGGAGTGAAAACAAGATTTCAGATTTAAGTAATTGGCAAATGGATTTATTAGAAGAACTGCTTAGAGAAAAAAGTTTATCATAAGACTATATGTTTAAAATTTGTGAGGATCATAAAACAGACATACAGACATGGACAAAATTGCTGGTACCCTTCATTCAATGAAAGAAAAACTCACAATGGTCACAGAAATAACTTAATCTGACAAAAGTAATAATAAATAAAAATTCTATAAATCTTAACCAATGAAAGTCAGACACTGCTTTTCAACCATGCTTCAACTGAATTATTTAAAAAAAATAAATGCATGAAACAGGCCTGGACAAAAGTGATGGTACCCACATCTTAATATTTTGTCGCACAACCTTTTGAGGCAATCAAACAATGAGACTTCTGCACCTCTCAGCAGGTATTTTATCCCACTCCTCATGTGAAAACTGCTCCAGTTGTTTCCAGTTTTAAGGGCACCTTTCCCAGACTGCATGTTTCAGCTCCTTCCATAGATGCTCAATAGGATTGAGGTCAGGGCTCCTAGAAGGCCACTTTAAAATAGTCCAATGTTTTCCTCTTAGCCA
>VUQR01032446.1:0-17700 GCA_015108515.1 Hemichromis elongatus
GTCTTGACGCCTTCAGACGTATCCCAGCGCAGGTAGAGGACTGCTCCGTATGAGTCACAACTCCCATCAGAGAATGTGATCCCCCAGGGTTTACCCACCCAGCCGGATGGTGTAATACTTCTGGGGAAGGTGATGGTACTCAGCCGAGCGTACTCCTTAAAGAGATTAATTGCCCTCCCAAGTAGCTCACTAGACAGCGGCCTATCCCACGTGTCTTTAGTCAGTATTCCGGCTTCCTGAAAGGCCCTTCTGACAAGAATGACACCCTTCTGCTTCAGGGGTGTCGCCAGCCCAAGGGGATCATAAAGCCCCGCTACCTGACTCAGAAGCATACGGTGGGTAAGGGGATTCGGCGTTCTTTCTTCTATGTCCTCCTCAGCGAGGTTTACTCCAGTACGCATTTTCTTTTTCCTTGTGGAGAAGTTGATGGCCACCATGAGGAAAAGCGTGTCTTCTTCCACAAGGTAACCTACTCCCAAAGCCTTGTTGTCCTCGGTCCGCAACTGGTTGGGTAACACGATAGTCTCTGGTTTGGCAGGAACAACGCCTTGCCTCCCACCAAACCCTGACCGCACCCAAGGTTTGAGGTGAAACCCCCCATGCTGGAGAATGGTCTCGACCCCTTCAAGGATCTCGCTCAGTCTCTTAGGGTCGTTGTGGGACACGAGGATGTCGTCCACATAAGTGTCCTCTTCAATGATACGTCTTTCCTCCACTCTGTTGGCAAACTGTGGCAGGAGGGCAGTTTCTCGCATGGCAACCTGAGCGATACAACCTGCTGGCTTGTCGCCCATGTTCACCCGTACCACAGCATAATCCTTGATTTCATCTTCAGGGGAGTGCCTCCACAAGAAGCGGTGAACATGCACTTCTTGATCCTCCAGCCACACAGAGTTATACATTTTTGAGACGTCGCCTATTGCTGCATGCTCTCCCTCCCGGAAATGGAGCAGCACCGCCCTGATGGGATTCAGGACATCGGGGCCCTTCATCAAGATGCTATTCAGACTAATACCCCTGTAATCCTGGCTGCTGTCCCAAACGTTTGTTGCGGTTACAGTTGTCACAGTTACAATAACAATGAAAAGAGGATCCGACCGGTGGTCACTAAGCAACCGTAAACATATAACAACTCAAACATAAATACACAAATCACTCCGCCTAAAATGTAACTGGCATGTAACGATAACAAATCACAACAAACGAATTGGTATGTTACAATTATGGGAAAACCACACACTTACCAGTGTCGTAATAAAACTTTTTTTTTTTTTACAGATTTTTGAGCGCCATGTACCACATAAAATTGGTTTGAAGTCAGTAAACACAACCAGAATTCATACATAAGTCGCACAGGATTATAAGGTGCAATGACGATTTTTGAGAAAAATAAAAGGCTTTTAAGAGCACCTTATAGGCCAATAAATACAAAAAATGTGCTTTGTTGGGTATCTGACGTACAAACACCAACTGGTTCCACATCACTGAAGTTGCACCATTTTTACAAACCAATTCTGGTTCATCTCTTTCATTCAACGGTTCACTTTCGCCCTTCTCATTCTCCGTCACCACCATGCTTTTTCTGCCATGTGCTTATGAAAACAAAGGCACTATGCATGGGCGTTTTACCCATATTGTATCTCAATTTTCATTTTCTTATCATTGCCTAACATTGTACCGGTATTACTGTAAACGGTATAACATGGCCCAGCCCTAGAACTAATTTCCTTGCTAGTCACTTTCTTTATCATTCCACATATCTATCATACGTCCACAGTAGCATAAGCTTCACTTAGACCAGAAAACCCCCAAAACAAAACAGATAACCCAAAAACTAGATAGACCAAAAAAATTAACATTAAAAAAAAAAGCTGTGACACTGTGTAAAATCTAAGTAAAAACAGAATGAAATTTTTTGCAAATTTCATAAACCCATATTTCATATCAGAACACAAAAAACATACCAATTGTTTAAAATGACAAAAACACATGTTTAAAAAAAATACTGGGCCACAACATGTAAACATAAAACGGTGTGTGTCAGCCACTCTTTTAAATAACAGTATGTAAATGTCTGGGAATTGATGTGCCCATCTGCTGGAGTTTCAGAAGAGGAATGTTGTCCCATTTTTGTCTTATAGAGGATTGTACCAGTTCAGGAATACTGGATCGCCTTTATAATATTTTTCATTTCACGATGCATCAAATATATCTAATCAGGGAAAGATCTGGACTGCAGGCAGGCCAATTCAGCACCCAGACTCTTCTACTACTACTTCTATTGTGAATAAAATATTTAGTCAATGATAGTTACAGTTCTCATTCATTCTGTTTTTATTTACATTTTACAGCTTTTTAAAAATGGGAGTTGTACCAAAATGAAGACATTGCAATCATTCTGTGTTGCAGCGGCCTATACGATAATTTTAGTCACTTTCCTGTACGTCCACTTAAGGTAAATATACACTTTGTGTTTATATTTTCTGTAGTCCAAGTTATTTGACCATGACAACATGAAGTACCTGAAGAAGCTTCTTGATGAACTGGAAAGCGTGATGGATCAGGTTGAGACAGAGCTACAGAGAAGGGTGGAAGAAACACCAGGTAGCCACAGCTGTTAGTCACATAGCAGATACTGTATTATTAACATAATTATACAATCAGAGAAGAAGTCAGAATTTTCAGTAAATCTACCTTTTGTCAACAGGGACACCCTAATCAGTCAAAATTTGTATGTTCTTCTGCTTCCTCTTCCACTTGCAGAAGAAGGCAGCCAGCCCTGGTTGTGTGGTGACTTCTTCAGCTTGGCTGACGTCTCCCTGGCAGTCACCTTGCACCGGCTGAAGTTTCTCGGCCTCTCTCGTCGCTACTGGGGCAACGGTAACCGCGTCAACGTGGAAACATACTACGAACGTGTGGTGGAACGCCCGGCCTTCAGGAGAGTGCTGGGCCACGTCAACAACATCCTGATCTCTGCTGTTCTTCCCGTGGCCTTTCGCGTGGCCAGGAAGAATGCACCGGCTATTGTTGGTACCACTCTGTTAATAGGCCTTCTAGGAGGAGCCACATACCTCGCTTTTCTTTACATGAAGAAGAGGCTGACTGCCTTCAGCTGAGGGAAACTGAAGTGTTTGAGACTAAAGTGGGGTTTAAACAAACTCAAAGTGTCTAACGTTATAACACTCAGCATACGAGCAATTAATAAACACGTGTTGCCCGAAATTGTTTTTTTGGGATGCTGGTTGCACAAAACACACTGCTACATCACGCACCAAAGGATTAATTAGAAAGTCCAGCCAGTTCTTTTGCATGTTTTCTCATTAATCACAGGTGCCACATCTGGTGAGTATTCATCTGGATAGCACTCTGCATACCCACCAGCAATGATTTGGTAGGCGGTATGAAAAGTATGTCAACATATACGAAAGCTAAAGTAGGTGGCCTGAAACAGATAATAATGGAAATATGATTGGGTCTTGCATCAAAAATGCCATTTAAATGGGCAGTTTGTTTTTATGTATATGTATATGTATACAGCACACATGGCTGCACATGAATGCGCCATCGCTCTTTGGAAGAATCTGGACCATCCAATCATAACACAGCAGTACACTTTCATACTGTAGCTAAAGTGATGAAAGCAATTTCTATCTGAAAGCAACAGATTTATAATTCCTGCAAAAAAGGCATACTTGATATATATTAATGAACTAAGATGTGCACATGCACTATAGTGAATAAAGGCATCTTTGTGTGTATTATTTATTAAAGTGTGCTTTTTATTTGTTGTTTAATTGATGCCAATATTTGCATGTTAGGAAAATAAAGTAAAATCTCTGTGAGCAACTTTTGCAAATCTACATAGGAAGCTGTGTATACATTTTAGGAAAGCTAATTTTCCATGTACGTATCCCCAGTCTTCACATCTGCATATGTTGTTCTGTATAAATGATGCTTACGTGTTTGATAGATTCACCGTGTAACAGCGGTCGAATGAGTACCGTTACAGTCAATATGCAGACCATCATGTTCAACATCTGTCTAAAATTAAACCGCTTCCAAACAACCTCCAGTGTTCCCTGTCATACAAATATAATTAGGAGTGCCATTAAAAATTCACTGCACACCATCGCTTAATAAGCTATCGTATATCCTACAGGCTTATTCAAAGGGAAAACATCTAGAAACCACTCGCATTTCCCAGAATCTGGATGCAAGTCAACATCTACAGTAATCTGTTTGCCCAGTCACAACCTCCAGGCCAACGCTGACATTTAACATATGCTCCCCTTTGATTTAAACTCCTCCTCACGTGAGCTCAGCCTCCACATAAAACAGACACATGCTAGACCTTTCAACAAAGTCTGGCGTTTGTTGCACGGAACTAGGTAGTGTAGCTGTCTAAGAAATGCCTCACACGTGTTAAAGCCACATGTGAGCGAAGATGTCAAAAGACTTAAGTGAGGACTAGTGTGCAAGTCTGGAAAATGCTGCTCTTTTGAATGGCAACCATAATGACATCATCATTTTTGCTCCAGAGTGCAGATGGTTGCTGTCGGGACCTTCGGATGCATAAATCCTGCTATAATTTAGCAAAGTGAGGGACCTATTTCAAAGATTTTTGTGCCATGTTAACATTGAACTAATCTATTTTTTCATTTGTGATAAAATTATTACAGGAAACACTAACAAATGAAGTGTAAAAAGTCTGCTATGAAAACAAGAGCATGGCCAGATTATGCATATTAATTATTAAATAGAAGGCTGTATTATTAACCCTAATTCTGCAATAGGACCCTTTTGGTATGCATATTTACCACTAGAGGGCAGTGTTTTCTAAAAAAAAAACCTACTCATCCCAGTGAGGCTTATGGGAAGGGTCCAAATGCAGCCTTGCAGACCCAAGAAGCCAACTTCATGATACTACACAGAACAGTCATCAGGTAGTGGGGCATGCTTGGTAAACTTCTGTTTGTCCAAAATACACATAACACTGCTACTTTTTACATATGTACTGGAATGTGCTTCGAATACATTGATTTTTTTTTTTGAGTACTTCTATATACAAGGGCAATATTTGAAGCCAAATGTGATTCAGCCCACTGACCAAATAAACCCCTCTCTGGTGCTGGATGTGATCACAGGTTGTTCAGACGATTGGACCTGACATCTCGGTATTCATCTGTTTAAAATCCAGCAGGTGGTTCACAAGAACCAGCTCCGCACTTCTCAACAATGGTGACTGTTTCCTTTGTTGCGGACTCATTATGATATATTATGAGCAGTGAGCGTACAACTGTATCGCTCAACCCTGAGCACCTCACCCAGGCATGTGCACCAAAACATTTGGATTGCTGCAAACACAGGGTCATGTGTTTATAGGCACTGGATTTGACAAATTAGCAGATGCAAATTAGCAAATACTGTTTCCAGTATTTAATGTAAATGTTCTCTTCCATGGCTTTTAATAGTATGTGGTAGTTTTCTGTCAAAACTGTAGATAAAATAGCTTCCTCGTTGAACTGCATTGCATTTACCTGCTTAATGAATGCGAGAGAAGTCTTGTCTGAGCACAAGGGGGGTTTCTAAGTGTATTAAAAGGCTTTAACTGAAGGTGGACTGAATCACACTCAAGGATAAGATTTTTTTCACATGCCGACACACACACGCTTTCAGGCAGTCGGGCCTTGAAGGTAACAGCTTCCATTACTTTGTACCACATGCCTATCAAAATGCAAACCACATTAAGAATGAAACATTATTTAGAGAGAAGGTCAGATTTTGCATACTTCCCTACCTCTGAATGTTACCTGACTAACCAAACAAAAGGCTGAAAAGTGGTCAGACACAACCCTTTCATTTCAAATAAACACCCCCTTTTTAAGTGCACTGATGCCTTTAACGATTGGAGGCTGTGTAAGGTCAGGGACAGGCTGGGGTTGTGAGGTGAGCAGAATCCATGTAACGTTGCATGGCTCTATTTGGCAGAAGACTATTACAGATAGAAAAATGAGACACCATGCTGTGGCTGACGTCCTTGATGATGTGGCACTGGAGTGGAGACTGCTTTGACCCGACAGGTCCTTTATGCTTTAATACGTAGGCTCATAAATTATTTACATATCTGTTTAGTGCCTCTTTAAACATCTTCGGTGTACTTTAAAGATGGTGACTGGCATCAAGTCAGACCACTAAAGCAGAGCTGTATGCAACCTCTTTGCTGCTATTCAAATAAACAAAAATTAACTGCATCACCAGCTCCCACTAGTTCTTCATCCTCCTTTCTTCCATGAAATCACTTTTCTCTCAACATAGTTCTTCTCTCTCTTTTTCTGTTGCTTTCCTCAGTTGGGAATGTCTGCGTGTTGGGAGGGGGTAGAGCAGGTGTCTGTTTTGGAAAGGGAAAGTCGCATGGAAACCCCCAGCAGACGTAAAGACGAGCAGAAATAAGCGCAATGGAGGCTTGCGGTACAGTGCAGCTGGGTGGCTGAAAGTGATGAATGGAAACGAAACACTTGGTGATGCAAGAGAAGGGAGGGGTCAAGGACACTACTGACCTCAGGGCTAAAACGACTTGGAAAACAGACCACGAGGCAATGTGAAAGCTACGGAATGAAAATTAGGGTTGTCAAAATTGAAAGCAGTAAAAAAAGAAAAAGAAAAAGAAAACCCAAACTTTCGTCTTTTTGTCTTTAAAAATAAGAAACACATTTTTGGCAATCATTTGTAAAACTAAAAGTTGTTAGACCTCTAAAATTGTCTCCATAGCTAATGCTGATTGATATTTAGTACAATTTTGTCCTCATAAGAGAGATAATTAATTTTGCTAGAGCAGGGATTTGCTTGCAAGATTGCAAGTGTCTGTGCAGAAACTGGAGGCAGGTGGAGAGTTGGGCTGTTGAAGTGAGCGCTGTGCTGGATGTCCACAGACAGGCAGGCTGGGCAAACAGCAACCCACGCAGCAGTAGCTTGCAGCTGAACTGACTTCCCTGTGACTCTTGCGCTGCCAACTGAGAGAGTGGGATCATGAAAACTTCGATAGACTTTTTACAGTGAGAGGCTGTGAGCTGGGGTAACATTAGATTTGAGGAAATGTGGGATGCAGAAAGAAATGTCATGGCAGGAAAGAAAAAAGTGGTGATATAAACATCTTTGTAACTGTTTTCCAGAAACTAGTGAAGTAATCAGAAAAGTGGAATCATCTAATCATCAAACCCTCCGTCACATCTGCAAAACCAGAGCTGCAAAATGTGTCTTGCTCTCTGATTAGTCCAGACAAATGTCGAAGATGTTGGAGAAGAAGATGACCTCCATTTGTTCCTTGTGTATGCAGTGAGATTACATAATAAAACTGTAGACAAGGCCAAGAAGACTACCTCAGTCAATAGAACAGCGGCTGTTTCGCTCTTTGTGCACTATTGTTGCATCACACTTCAATCCTCCTGTCTTCTACTTCATTCTCCTATGGTTACTTTGGACACACAGTTTAGAACCAATAGGGAGAGATGTCCAGGGTTTGCTGGCGCTATCAAAGACGTTCTAAAAAAACACCAACCTTTTCCAGAAAGCAGCCGGCACCACCTCTTTTAGAGCATCTGCGATATACTGTTTGCTGAGTCGACAGAGGTGGGACCTCATGATGTTGACACTACTGTTAAAATGACCCCCCGCTGGCTCGCCCTTCACAGCTTTATGATGAAACCCTGTGCCACTATTCACCCCCCGCATGTGCTCCTCAAATATTTAAACTTGGCCTACATAAACAGTGCTGCGCAGGGGAGATGGTTTGGAGCCGACCTGCTGCATTATAAATCTCTGCTCAATTGGCCAGATGTGGCCAGGTCAAACACACCATCGGGTTTTTATTGTGCAAATGAATTTTCTGTGTATCATGAGGTTGCCATTTCCAGGAAAAACTATTGCTTTCAGTGGGGATCTAAGGTGATGTGGGAAGTTATTTCTCAGCAGCATTTTCGTTTCATCTGTGATGGTGTTGGAGTTAGTTGTGTTTGAAGTGGTAAAACACCCATGAGTCAACTGGACGAAGTATACTTCTACAGAGGTCGCTACACCTGCAGTCTGTGCCGGTGAAAAAGCCCTATGAGGAGCAACATAGACAAATATTCTTAAGTAAATAGTCCATCTTTCACATTGAGAACACTTCAACTCCAGTGACCCCTCCCCAGCGATAGGGTGTGACCTTACTGAAAGGGATTTAAAATGCTAAATAACATCTGTCACATGCAAAAAAAAGAGGAATGACTTGAAATTGTCCTTAGATATCAGAATCATTATGAGAAAGTAAAGTAATGAGCATGATTTGCTGAATAAGAACTACCGTATGCATATAGGTTCTGTGACAGGTGCTGCATAGTGTATTATTTATCCCCTCAGTTCCCTCAAAGGTGCCCTTAAATAACTCCCACACGCACGTGTTCATCTTCTGTAAATAGAAGGTATAACCTGCTATAAGCCTGTGGTTTGGATGCATGCTACAGCAACACATGAGTCCTCAACTCTGAAAGAAGATGCAAGGTTTACACACATCCCTCAGCTCCGAGGCTCTGTTTGGTTTTACAGCTGTGACTTAAGCAAGCCATTTAATTAACAACATCTCACATGAGACCATTTTTCTGCACTCTGCACCAGTTCATCTCGTGTTTGCTTGGGTTCTCTATAGACACTCTGGCTTCATCCCACAGTTCAAAGACACGCAGTACAAACTGGTGATTTTAAATCGACCATAGGTGTGAATGTGGGTATGGTCTTAGCCATGCATTGGACCTGTGACAAACATAACAGTAAAGCAGAAACAAAAATTAAAGTGGAAATGCTCATTCCAGATATTTTTACCGACTGTCAGCAGGCAGAAGAAATATTGGAAATATAAATGGTTTCACTTCCTTTGAGATTTTATTGAACTGTTAGTGGTTGTAACACTGAGTGTAAAGATGCCGATGCATGCAGTTGCTTTATTATACAATAAAGCTACACTTGGCTGCTCTTTATTTACAATATTCAGATTAGAATACTTTTTACACCAGATGCCCTTTTATCCCCGGACTGAACTGGGTATTGCTTATTTGTTACACAAATGTGTGCAAACTGCTACACTGTGGAGCCACTAGGTATTAATGTCATATGATATGAAATTATATAATTATATAAACAGAATGTAAAAGAGAGCATTGCAAGGCATATTCAAAACCTTCCAATCTATGAGCACAACAACATAATGTGACCACATTACCAGTCTTCTGTGTGGACAGCCATACACTGTATATAAAAGATGGACATAACCACTTTGCTGTAACCCATTGGTTAGTAAAAGCATGTTTATATCCTCAAGGTGAATGTTCTGGCCATTGCCAACTTGCTGGTTTGAAATTAGATGAAATGATGAGGGATGAGTGGATCTAACTGAAAAACCGAGGGACACTGTAGGCTCGCCCTAAAGAATTGTCTGCTTTATCATCATTGTAACAGGTAACATAATTAATAAAGAAAAAAAAAACACCAAAAAGCCCATTAAGTTATATTCAGTGATTTAATTTAATAGAACAAGATAATTTCACCCGCTAGGAAAGTTTTTATATTGCAATTATAGATCAGTTGAGGTGGGACATGATGACTTCTTACCAGCAGACCATTAAAAAGGTGAGTCTGCTTTGCCTTTCACTACAGAAGAGGATTAGGGCCACTGAAAAAAAAAAGTGGGCACATCTTTATTTTTCTTCTTTTCCAGAATTCTAAGAAAAAGGTCAGAATTCTGACTTTTTGCTCAGGATTCTAAGAAAAAAGTCAAAATTCGGAGATTAAAGTCAGAATTCTAAGTTTTTTCTCAGAATTCTGGAAAAGAAGAAAAAAAGACGTGCCTACTTTTTTTTCCCCCCAGTTGCCTTAATTCACGTACTTTCACACACCAAAGCTACAATCATCCTTTTATGTTGCCATTTATCAAGAAATCACACACCAACACTAATCTGTTGCCAATTGGTCTTTGCCTGATTTCTCCTTTCTGTTTAGAATGGCATTATTAGATGTTCATTTATAATGTGATTGTAATTGTCTCCTTCTGTCATATCAATGAGATTGTAATGAAGTTATATATTGCCCTATCAATCCAATCTAAATTAGCCTTTGCTCATATTGATAGCTGTGAATGCTACACGCAAGGCAGCGAGAAAAATCCAAGTGAGTAACCGAATCGATCAAAATCAGCTGAGCTGGAGCACTCCGGTAGCAGCTTGTCCTCTCTGAACTTGTAAAGGCAATGACTGAGCATAATAATACAATGTGACTGTTGTTGCAAAAACTGTTTTCCTGAGGGGAATTTCCTTTGACAACGTGAAGATTTGAAAGTATATCCTCTTTGAGGGGGATGGAGGGGGGCTGGGATTTTTTTTGTGGGCATGTGATGATATCTGATTCTCACTGGGACAGAAGCCTTTGGGATTTGGGGTTATATTTGATACTGCAACCTTTGAACTGGTGCTATAGTTCTTTAAATGTCCACTTATCGTCACACAGACATTCCATTTGTGTCCCAAATTCCACATCTCTGTTACAAACCAAC
Organism: Hemichromis elongatus; assembly: GCA_015108515.1. Classification (NCBI taxonomy): domain Eukaryota; kingdom Metazoa; phylum Chordata; class Actinopteri; order Cichliformes; family Cichlidae; genus Hemichromis; species Hemichromis elongatus. Next base: position 10,577 of record VUQR01032446.1, read on the forward strand.
ATGCTATTTTCAAGATGGCTGCCAGGAAAGGAGCCTTACCGGGAGTGCACTGAGACTGGAGCAAGCTTCAAGCTCAAGGTGATTCACTGCTGACAGTGAATGCAAATTGCTGCTGCTGCCACAACAGCTCTGCTTTTGTTCTTTTAAAATAAAACTTTAGACTTTTGTGGTGCTACAGGAACATTTTTGGCCAACTATGCTTGTCTAGGTTTTTTTGTTTGTTTGTTTGTTGTTGGTTTCTTTTTACAAAAGGCCAGTTAAGGAGGTATACACCGTACTAGAATAAGGCTGTTGAGGTCACTGGGGACAAACCAAAAAGCTCAGTGGATTATGCTATGAAAGTGAAACAACAAGAAGAACACGTTGTAACCAGCATCAAAATTAAACACATGCGTGACACACTTAGTTTCACAGGATGTCAGCCATAACATACCCCTAAAAACTTAACAAAGACATGAAAACATGCTGACTCTGTGGATTATCTCTGAGAAGTGAGCAGGATAACAGGTGAAACTATATATGGTATTCTAAGCAGGCACTGGAAAAGCAGATTATGCATTGGCAGGATTTTTGCAGCCTCCTTGCCAAGCACAATACTCGACATAATGAGAAACACTTGTTTCGGCATGAACAATCCACCAAGCCACACAGCATTCGAAAGGAACCGAGCGAGCTCGTGTTTTACTGTGTGTCATTAACACTGATTATTTTCGGTGGCCTTGGCTAGCAGCCACAGAGTTATCCCAACGCAACATCTCCTATAAAAATTTATGGCTTTATAAATGCCTTCGAGGTGTAGATCACGAGTGACGCACAGGAGGTAGTCTATACGGTAGAGCATTTTTGAGGAGGAAACAAAACATTTCAAAGGAAATGAAGAGAGAGGGCTGCAATACAAACCATATTCATAACTGCTTCACAGGAAACTGGCTTTTCTTTTTATTGCTGTCTTATGATGAATACTTTCTCTTGTGGAGCCCATCTGACACGAGATATTGTTACCAAAAGAACAAATGAATAAACAATGTGTTACTGTGTGACCAAATGTCGTCCAAGCGAAACAAATAAAACATAAAATGGCCATCATAAAATCACAGCTTCTTCTTTCTAATCACAAAACCGACTGCATGTTAAATATGAAAAAGAGGAGGAATAGCTAAAGGACAGATAGTCTATCAGGGGGTTTCTGTGATGCCAAAGGTTAATGCTCTTCTTTCCATCTCTTATGAAACAGTACTGTAACTACACCACTGGGATTTTAAAGTGAATGCATCTGTTGGGTAGGGATGAGGAAAACTGCATGGCAATAATCCTTCAACCAGAAACAAAGAGACCCATACACAATCCTCTCGTGTCTGTTTATTTGAAGCCTGTTTCAATTCTGTTGTTTAAAAAAAAAAAAAAAAATCCAACTAAACTGAAAATAAAATGAGCTTTAAAAGTTTCTTGTTTGGCTGTGTATCTCAGCAGTGCGGTACAAAGAGAAGAATTAAATGGCAGAGGGTTTTATTGACACGGCTGTATCCATGGAGGATTAGAGAGGTCTGTTTTCTCTGACTAGCCTGAACCCATTAACACTAGCCAAGTGGAGAAAGACATTTTTTCCCCCCCAGTGCTTGGAGTTCTTAATCTTCAAGCTACACTTCGGGGAATGAATCGGGTCTTGTATTTTGAAGCTCCTGAGCCTGTTTTGGTTTATGGACAAGAAATAAATGAGACATGTATCTTTATCTGCTTTATCTGCCACAAAACACTAGCGTTAGCAAGAACTCACACCACTGTCCAGCTGTAGTTAGCAATAGTAATTGTTAGTTATAGCCTCTGGATCAAGGACAGGGGGAGCCAAAGTACATGGTGGTTTGGTCTGGACTGCATTATGATGACTTCAGTTTTAACCACAGAATCTGACCTGTAGCTGACACGTACAATCATAACCACTGCAGTCACTTCACAAAGCGTGCATCTTTGGAAGGTCAAGATTACATGGTCATGTTTTCATTTCTAATAACTCAAAAACTCTTTTTGCACTTTAATGGCTCCAAAGTGCAAAACACTTTTGAATTATTATTATTTGTCTCATTTCATCAAGGCCTACTTTTTTGGCACGTAGTTTGGCGTAAACCTCTTCTAAATCCAGTTTTTATTGGTTTAAGCTATTTACAGATGGCTTGACTAAAGAGACTAAAGAGAAGACAGACTTTCCAGCTTGTACATAGTTCAAAAGCCTAAATCTCTGACGGTATGAAGGTGTGTTAGTACCTGTGATATTGACATCATCAATCCTAAAAGGTACAGACAGGTTTTAGAGCAACATTCAGACATTTTTTTTAGCTAAGGCATTGCATCTCTCAGTAAGACAATGCCAAACTGCACTTTGAATCTATTACAACAGCTTTAAAGCTGTTATGTTGCTATATTTCTATACAAGAGAAGAATGACAGAACATTGCAACTGTCATGTAATTTAAAATATTCCTTTATCCCCAAATAACCTTTTTTTTTCTTAAAATTTCGGAGTATTTGCTATTTTCTCTATGTTTGATTGTAAATTATGTTTTGTTTTGTTTTTTAATTCTCTACAAATGATTGCACGTTTTTATACATTTTATACATTTTTATTTACACTTCATCCAGCACTGAAGTTTGGAAATAGGGTTGTATTTGAAATTGCATAGCACAAGGACATCTACCAGATCTTCTACTTTTTACAGTTAATCATTGTATTTTCACACTGTTATCTGCCACAGGGATGTACGGGATACTCAAAACTGTTGAGCTGGTACTGTGTGAGGGTCACAACTAGAAAATGTGCCACACACGGATACTATACAGTCATTTTGAGATATAAGGTCCAGTCATGCTAATCCGATGCATAATTCAGCTGTTCAGTTCAGGCAACAAATTATCTCAACAACCTGAAATTGGTGTTCAGAGCAGCACGAGTAAAATGGACCAGTTATGTTGTCTTGTGTTCTCTAACCATGGCGTTCAAGGTGAGAAGTGGAACTGCATCATGGGCTTCATGCTTTTGGAGGACTGGTGTGAAGACTCCATTTTTGGATGACAGTAATGTACTAACAAACATTTGCACTGATATGGAACTGTACTCACACCAAAAAACTGTAAATGCTTGTGTTGTGTCTTGCCCACTCATGCCCTCAAAATATACCTCTCCTCAAAGTCTAACATGTACTTTTTTAACCCCCCCCACCAGGGCATTTATCAGAAGAAGAAAATTAAATTAATCATAATTACTCATAAAAAACCTCTATTGACATTTCCATCTGTTGCAAGTCAAATTTTACACTTATGTAGTAGTGTATTATAAATTGGAAGTAATACATTTAAAGGCTATTACATTTAAAGATAAGATAAGATACTAAAACTAGACATGGTGAAGGTGGATGGTGATAAACTAATGGTTCATTACAAATGCTACCAGGGACTTGAAAGTAGCCTTGTCATACTGATTATAGACCTTACACACTCACTGCTCTTAATGCATTTAGACACGATAAAGACAACCTACTGAAGCTCAAACTGAGCATCAGAATGGTGCAGAAAGGTAACTGCTCCAAGGTCTGAAATATTATGGGCTACAATCTGGGCTGGACTAGGACAAAGAATCGGCCCAGGCATTTTGACTAGAGACCGGCCCACCAGGTATTACAGGAAAAGCCAGTATTTAACAGAAATATTAAACAACCTAACTAATAGGGGTGCCAATTCCCAGCAAAAAAAAGTAACCCCCCCCCCATCCTCCCCTCATGATGAATAATTGACTTTAATTTAATGCACATGTAAAACAAATACACAGAAACCATTTTTTCTACAATAATTAAATAGATTCAACATCTTTCTTCAACAGAATTGCAGACTACACAGATGGTTCTTTAGCAAAGGAAAAAGTACTATAGCATTTGTTATCTCATTCTTATTGTCTGTTTATGCCCTGTCCTAATCTTTAACGCCATGCTCCTTGGGGAAAAATAAAGTCATTCTCATGCTGATTCGACTTAATAGTTACTACACACAATAATGGATTTCTATACATTTTAGATAAGATGAAAACTTTGGTTTTAAGATTCAGATGATATTTTTAAACTAGACATTCAAAATGAGAATAATAAAGAAAAATATTTCTTTGTGCCCCCCTTTCCCTGTTAATGGCCTACCTGGCCACCTGGCAAAACTTTGCTAGATCCGCCCCTGCACAGTTACCAGCTGTCAGCTACATAGAAAATGATCCTGGTGTTATTTGTCTCTCAGAAACAGTTCATAACTTCCCTTCAACACATTCATGTCACCTAAAAGGTAAACCTGTTTCTCATTCACCTGTTCAGCTCTAATGATTCAGTAAGGACATCTCCTGGTTTCATCTTCATGTTTCCCTCTCACCACATATCCAAACTGATATCATGACCAGCAGCTTTTAGGCTGTGGCTCCAGCAAACATCAGCTGATACTAGGAAGTAATATTAAATCAGTTCTAACAACAGCTTATCAAGCTTAAATGTGCTGCTGTTGTTTCTAGCGTGACATCCACTAGTTTTCTCTTTTTGGCGCAAAGTGGGCAATAAACAAACAAGAGAGATGGGACTTGCGACAGAAAAGATGATCAGCTGATCATTGATCAGTTTCATGATTGACGTAGCAACAGGAGAGGGAGGGGGAGAGAATTAGACAAGAAGAGGCAGCAGTGCAGTGTAAAGACGAAGATGAATAACCCCAGCTTTGTCTTTTTTTCGGGACAGATCGCGTTCCTTTTTATCTCAAAAGTTCGACCTCATCGGCTGTAATTTGTCCAGCACAGAGTCGATCATGACCAATTATGCCCTTACAAAAAAACCCAAACCCCCCCCAAAACATCGGCCCACTGGGCAAATGCCCAGTATGCCCAATTACCAGTCCAGCACTGGCTACAATGGCAAAAGACTACACTGGATGTCACCCCCCTGATAAGTAAGAACAAATTTTACCAAAGTACCATGAAAGCATAGATTCGTCCTGCCTTTTATCAATGGTTCAGGCTGCTGCTTGTGTAATGGTGCGGAGAATATTTTCAGGGAACACTTTGTTCATCCCTTATTGACCACAGTGTGTCCATCTTCTGATGGCTGCTTCCAGTAGGATAACACATGTACAAAGTACAAATGATCTGAAACTGAATTCTTGAAAATTACATTGAGTTAACTGTACTCAAATGGCATCCACAGTCATCAGCTCACAATCCAGGAGAGCAGGTGGAATGGGAGCTTAGCATCATTGGTGTGCAGCCGACAAATCTGCAGCAACTAGGTGATGCTATCTTATAAATATGAACCAAAATCTCAGAGGAATGTTTCCAGCACCTTGTTCAATCTGTGCCATGAAGAGTTTATATCCAATGTGGTACTAGCAAGGTCTACATAATGAAATGTTCAGTGGTTGTATATAATAGGTTATAGGTTACGTGTTTAGCTTCCTTCCTTTCCACATAACGCATTCCCCAGACCGCCTCAGATAGAGTCCTCAGACTATTTCAGAATAAAATCTAAATGACAGAGAGCAGAGGCAGACAGACAAAGGATGAACAAAGAAGCAGGAACTATCCCCTATAAAACCCTCACCCACACCTCTGACTTTTAAGTTTGCTTATATTCAAATACAGAGTTTGACCACTGCTTGTCCCTGCCCTGCTCTCCTCTGTCAATCCAAAAGCAATTCAAACTAGGCTCAGCCCAGCAGAGCCGCATTACCACAGGTCATGCGTTCTGCAGCTCACCTAATAGACAGCCACGCCGGGCTGACCACGCTGACCAGAGGTTGAGGCTGTGCCCACAGAAATGAAAAGGGGCTTTAGGCAAATCAAAATAAATTCCATCATCGCATGCATGAGTTGAAACTCAAATGCTCCACATAAACAAATGAAAACGCCTACACAATACTTTTGTCTAAGAGGGAATCCGCATCCTATTGAGGAAAGTAAGGCTGAGCCTTCAAAGGTAGGAAGGGATAGTATATCAGGGAATTGCAATTATGCTTGGTGCTATCTGGCCTATTTGACAAAATTATATTGGCCAGATAGCACGGATTGCGGATTACTTCTGTACAAATATAACAGTGTGTTCACCATCAACCTGCCCTTGCAAACTGCTACCATTAATAAGGTCACGGGGACCACACTGTGTAAAGAGCCTGCCACATTTCTTAAGCATTAAGGGCATAATGGGTTTTAATAAAAAATATTTCTGCCACAAGGCTTCATGTTGAAAGAAAACCTCTATATTTATATTCTCTGAGCAACTTCACTGCTGGATGCCTCCAGACTCCATAAATATGCAATAAACTGGTTTGGACTGTAAACAGAATCATGCTTTCCATCTAAATTATTTTGGTTTGTACACTAAAAAGACTTCTGTAAACGCTGCTGAACTGCTCCAAATGATGACTAATTTGGCAAAGTGTATGCAAAGCCTCAGTAGGATTGTGATTTCAGAAATATTCTCAGTTGTTCTGGGAATCTTTTTTTCTTTTTTTTGTTTTGTTCCACTTTTGTCCTTTTGTCCTTTGTTACCGGTCAGCACTGCCAGAACATTAGACTCCAGTGAAAAGTCTATAAATCTGTAGCATGATGAACAAAGGCAGTTCTGAATGCAAAGGGGGGCCCAATGCTGTAGTAACAGGGTATAAGTGTCCAGTGAGTGTAAAGATTGTTTTTCAATTAAGAAAACGGATGAAAGCCTTTAGTTTTTTATTTCCTAGAGCAGGTGCTGTAGAGGATGATGATTTGTGCTAAAAAATAGAAAGTCCAGGTTTTTTATTGTCATGAAAAGAAACTGCATAGAATTAGAGTTGGTTTCTGTGAGAGACTCAAGAAAAAAGTATAAAATGCATAACAGGTGCATGTACAGCCAAATATGGGCATGTGCACACTTTTTTTAAAATTTTTTATCCCAGCTTTGTTGGATGGAGTTCTGCCAACAATCCCCACAGGCCTATTTAACAATCTCTCTCCCTCAAACTTTATATCATATGCTCCTACGTGTGTGTGTGTGTGTGTGTGTGTGTGTGTGTGTGTGTGTGTGTGCGTGCGCGCGTGTGTGTGTGTGTGTGTGTGTGTGTGTGTGTGTGTGTGTGTGTGTG
>VUQR01032448.1:0-24478 GCA_015108515.1 Hemichromis elongatus
CCTAAACGTGGGTCCTGCTCCTTTTAACCCTAACCCCTGACTAATGAGATGGTTGCTTTTAGATGTTGAATAGTTGTATACTTTATATTTCACTTGGATGGAAATTCTGTGAAATATGAATTGTTTGTTTTTGCCAACTGCACTATGTGAATCACAAGTCAACACAAAAGTAGGCACTGTTACTGCAGTCTTCTTCTCTTTGCCTATCCCATATACACAGGTGGAGAAGGAGGATCCAAACACAGGCATACTGAAGGTGAAACGGTGATTTATTTTCAGTGGAAAAATATAAAACAAGGACAGGACATACAACTAACTAAACTGGGAAAAAACTAAGACTAAACAGCTGACATGAACACACACACATAGGAGGGGAGAACTGGGGCAGATGCAGCAGGGTTGCAGGAGAGCACACGGGTTGAGCAGGGGGAAAAACAGCATAGTAACGCAGACAAACCAGCACTGACTAAGAGACAAGACACCACTTAAATGCACACGGAGAAACACGGGGAGATTGTCAACAGGTGGGAACACAGCTGGGACCAATGAGACCGACGGGACCTGGGGAACAAAGCAACACATACTGAACACATTCACATATAACACAGACCTTCACAATAAAACAGGAAATGAGAACACACGACACGGAGACACAGAAAAACTCACACACAAATCTCTACAACAAAACCCCAAACCCAGAATCACAGTAATCATAAATAATAACTAACCCAAAAACCCCAGAGACCCCACAGCACTTCATAATGAAAAATAAATAAAACATACAAAACTCAAAAGCTGGGTCGAACCGACCCAGGACCATGACAGTATCCTTGGACAGGATACCCTGAATTGCTGTGTGAATGGATGATGAATGGATGTTATCGTTCCAGCATGTCCTGGGTCTGTCGCAGGGCCTACTTCCAGTAGGACACGCACGGAACACCTCACCTAGGAGCTAACCAGAAGGCATCAAGTCACATGCCTGATAGACCTCAAGTAGTGGCTCTACTCTTGGTCCCTTTCTTATGACATCAAATTTCACCCTATTCTAAGGGAGAGGCCAGCAACCAAAAGGAGAAAGATAATTCCTGCTACTTTCAGCCACAATCTCCTTATCTTCAGTCACTACCCAAATCTCACCATAGGTGAGGCTAGGGACCTAGATGCAACTGGTTAACCATTCGCAACTCATCCCTGATCCAGAGTGCAGACTAACCTTTTTCGGTTGAGCACTATGGTGCCAGCAACACGTTTTCACTCCCCAAAGCGTAACATTTTACACTAGGTGAAAAATCGTCAACACATTTACATTTTCGGGCACCTAACACGTTCCTAAATGATGCAATCGGGAAAAAAAATGAGGAGACATGACAACCATTTGGACTCAATCTACACATGTTTGCTCATTTTCTAAAAATCGCTTGGGAAAACACTATTTAACGTCTACCACTTGGAAGGTTGGTGGTTCAATCCTTGGCTGCTCCAGTCTGCATGCCATGGGCAAGATACTAAGCCCCAAGCTGCAATTGGAGTGCGGATTGTCAGGCACAGAAAGAAGTCCATGGAAGAACGAGGGCATGTATTGAGCGCTTAGTTTGAGAAGAAACGTGCTTTGTAAGAACCAGTCCATTTACAACTCAGACACATATAATTTGATCCTTTGGAGAATTTGGAACCATTTCTCAAGTGGCACCAGTTTTTAGTTCGCATCGTCACGCACGTGTCAAAAATCTGACAGAGATTTTGCATGCAAACTCATTTTATGCACAGAGTAAGAACATTTCAATGCACTTATTAGTAAATGAGGGCCATTGTTCCAGAAGTCTTGTGGTTTGTTCAGATGCAACTTTGCAAACCTAAGCCATGCTGCCATGTTCTTTTTAGTGAGAAGAGACTCTCTCCTGGCAACCATTTCATACAAGCTATACTTGTTCGGTCTTTTTCTAATTATACTGTTATGAACTTCCACATTTAATATGCTGAGGCCTGTAGAATATGAGATGAAGCTCTTGGGTTTTTTGCTGTTTCTCTGAGCACTGCATGTTCTGACCTTGGAAATTTGGGAAGTCCATTCCTGGAAAGATTGTGGCATTGTGTACTTAGTTCCTCATAAAACACCACAAAGTCCTGTGAAAACCTTTGTTTTTTCACATGGCTACATATCGTATCTGCACAAAAACAGCCCAACCGGAAAACTGTAGGACATTGGGACTGAAATTGGGGCAAGGCGTAAAAATTTATTATGTATCCTGTGTAGTGTATCAAAGGGATGACACCTCTGTTGATATGTGCTATTATATAATAAAATTAACTAATATTTTACCATAGGAAGCATAACATCATATACATCCAGCTGACATCATTTGTAGGTTTTCATCTAGAGATATTAGATAGCAGAAACATCCCTGATTAAAAACATAGTTGTGTACTTGTATGTGGAAATAGTCTGTCAGTTACACCCAGTAGCTGACAGACTACTACTTATACTTGCTCTGTATGGAGACAGCATTCTGATGGGTCTGTTCAGGTACCATTAACCATCAAGAACTTCAACACCACCTTGAGCTTGTTAGGCTAAGAGGCAGGGGGCTTCATTTGGTTGTTTGCATGTGTGCATTGTGTATAAACTCTGGTCTTTGATGAGAAACTGCACATTGTGTGGAAACAGCGATAGCATTAGCAAGTAAGAAAGTTTCTTCTTACTGACCACCTTGACTTGAGGGTTAGAGGAGTTAGAAGAATTAGAGTGTAATGTGAAAGTGTTCAAGAATTTTAAGTGAGCTGATATTTTATTTTATGTATATTTCTCATATACTCTTCTAAATCAAAGACAAGTTATACATTCTTTACATGACCTTAGCCTTACAAATCTGCAGTACAATAATAATCCACATAACACTGATTTCTGCAGATAAGTTCATTTCTCTTTTGAAGCTTTATGCATAATGTATGTTTCCACGAAAACAGTTTTATAATGTAGTGACATGTTTTCAGTGTTTTATTGCTCATTTTCTAAATGGAATGGTTCTAAAAAAATTCCCCACTTTTTATTTTCATCTAACAGTAAACATTTAGATAATAACTACAGGAATATCAAATTTTCACTTCTTCAGCCACAAAGGAGCACAGAAAGAGTGCAACAAGCTGCAGGAAGCTGTCAGATTATATAAAAGGAAACAAAGACAGGCAACACAAAATGATGTGTTTTCATCTGCTCCGATGTGTCCTGTTAAACAGTGGAGTAAGGTGATGAGGGGAGTCATATTATCTTACTTGTCTTCCTATAAAAGTCACTGTACACCACTGCATGAAATAATACTTGCTGTAAAAAGTTATAGAAAATAATATATTTAAAGTTAAAGGAAGTATGATTATCAGTAGGAAACAGAGCTGCTTGAAGACATTGTAGTGTGATATAGTGCAATGTTTATAATTATGCTACCATAAAAAAACTGACAGTGTCCAGTTTCAGTGTTTGATTTTTGTCAGATCCCAAAAACACAAAAATACTTTCTTTTTGATGATTTTCTTCACATAATCTCACACAAGCAGAATACTAAAAGAGAACCAAATGTATACAAAGGCTATGAGTACGTGAACATGATGTTGAAGATGCACAAATTCAGTGTCACGGAGTGGAAGAATTGTGCATTGGCCCATGTAAATGAGTCCCAGTGGATGTGATGACAGGAAAGTATGGCGTGACTGCAGGTGTGCCTCCTCTTCATGCACTGAGAGTGGATGCACATGACTGCAAACAATTCCAACAACACCAGATTCTGGAGCTCCCATCAGTCCTGTACGTTATGTTTTGATAAGTCTATATTGTTACGGTAAGCCTGTGTTTGTAACATTATATAAGTGATTGGGGTTAGAGCCATTAGTTTATTTAGGCTTAGTGGAATTTACCTCAATGAGAGTTCAGCATTAGATATTTTTCTTTGGATGGGAGATTATTAAATAAGAAAAAATACAGTAAAATGTAGTTAATTTTGTCTTTCATGTCTTTCACGTATCAACTCACAAACTGGCTATGGGATCATTGCCGTGCTTGTCTTATACGTTTTAGTGGTAATGGGTGGTCTGCAAATTTGCATAAGACAACTGCCCTCAGATGGACTACAAACTGGAGCTGGCAGCCTTTTATTGCTAGATTGTCAGCTGAATGTCAGTACCTCCATCTTGTCAGCTTAGCTTCAAACATTAAGAATCATTTAAGTGGAAGAGTGAACCAGCATTAAGCAAGGATTATAGAATCCTAAAGGTTTAACATTGCCTGACCCAGGTCTTGTTTCCACCAGGAGATGAGCTGACAGGATCTTTTGCTGATATGCTGTAGGATTTTTAATTTTGTAGTAAAAATTGTAATTGCAGAGATCTTTATATTGGTCTTTGTGTAAATAAAGAATTTATCAATAGTAATATTTTGTTGAGTTATGTTGAAAATATTGGTTTGAAACATGGTTTTAGTAAATGATTTTCTAAATTAATTTTACAAATAAAATCAGGGTGATGCCATTCTGTACTTTTCTATGAGTCGTTTTTCGTTAGGCCTGCTGAGAGAAAGTTTGCAGGTGTAATGAAAAATAATTTTTTAAAAGTGACATCAAAAGTTGATGTGCAAAAAAAGCTCTTGCCTTTATATTAGACTTTAGTTAGGTCTGTATAGATATGGTCTTATCATATTACTCTATAAAAAGTGGGGAATTAAAGTTAGTGGTTGAAGCCCAGTGAAAAGAAAATTAAGATAGGATTAAGGAAAAATATAACTACAAGAACTTACCTAAAGTTGTTGTTGCCATCAATATCTCATTAAGAATTGCTCTTAATCTCACCCTTAATTTTTTCATTTTTGTTGAATCATCCACCCTCTTGATCTCTCACTGTGCCAGTGAGACAATGAGACAGGCAGGCAGATCTGTAAATGGTCTGTGCATAGAGTTAAGAAATGAGCCAAGCATGGTGAGTCATGCTGCAGGGGCATGCTAGTTGATGCAAAACAGAACCGTTGTTTCCTGCTGAGTCAAACCCACAGCTTTCATTAAGTCATTAAGACGTAATTAGTCTGTGTGCTAGTGAACAGGTAGTAAGAGAGCAGTAGTAGTAGTAGTCTCCTTCTGCAGTCTGTAGCCGTGCCAGGCAGATCTAAACTGTGGTTTCATAATCTAGTCCACTGGCAAACGATCATTGTTTGAGCTAGGATCTTTATCTAATCTGTGCTTACTTTGATGCCATGCTGGTTAAGGCTTGTATTATCTTATAATGGCATGTTAAGCAGCAGTTACTACAGGTCAGGTTATGCTCACATTATCTGAGTCTGGACCAGGTTCTGGCAGTACGAACCCACAGTCCATATCCGTACCCTAGCAACGGACAAGCCATAAATCCCCACCAAGGAAAGGGACACACAGGACAAGCTGAAGGCTAACAAAAGTCTTTTGAAAGTACAAGCATTTTTCAAACAAAACACTCCCCTCTCTCTTCTTGCATCCGTACCTTTCTCCTAATTCTCACCCATCCGTAGCAAAACTGCTGTGGCCTCTTTTTTAGAATGCATTACATGCTGCACATAAATGAAGAAATAACTGGGTTAATATAGTTCGATGGTTGATGTATGCGATACTTCTTCTAGTGTTATTGGTGCGTGTTCTTACATTGCAGCTTGTATTTGGAACAATTGCTCTTGGGCTCACAACTCAAAATCAGAGAGATGTCAGATCACAGAATTGTATTGCTTCATTCTTTCCTGTAATGCCACCTGTTTGCCCTAATGACCTTATCTCTGCCTGGGAAATCCCGAATTGCACATCAGTAGAATCATCCAACATTTAGACTCCATTTGCGGTTAATAAGGCTGGCAAGCATCAAAGCCCTGACTGGTACAATATGTTTAAAGCTGCCGTAAGCTGTTATGAGTTGCTATGAGGTGTTATGATGTGGTACTATGATTTGACATGACCTCGGGGGTCATTTGTCACCAACCTTAATGTGGTATCTTTGATTGAGTGTTGATGGTAAAGTGCTTCAGGGCTAGGAACTAAATCAGCAATCAGCCAGCCAAGGCAGCAGCTGCACAAACCACATGAGAAGCTGATGGCAGGTAGAGCAGGTGCTCTCCGCCAAAGAAGGGCTTTAATCAAACCTTAATGACACAAAGATTATGATTGGCTGGGAAATATAACTTTTTATTCAATAGGAATTTCAAAGATACTTTAATCGTGATGTGGAAATGGGTGCCAAGGATAACGGTGAGGAAAGAAAGACAAAGAAGGATCCAAGAAAAACTGCTAATTAATTAAACACGTGAGATCAAAAGCAAGACTTAAAATGGAGCTTTTTCTGCCCTAAGGTGATGATATGAAATTCCCTATTGTGTTTTAACTTACTGGCTTGTGTAGTAAAGGTCATGCTGTTTCCATTAGTCACTGGATAATGTTAGTCACAATGTATGTTATTTCTGCAGCTTCCCTCCTTGAAAACATAAATAGATTTTTCAAAATTAAGTAAATGGAACATCATTTTAATTTCCATTCATTAGTAGCATTTTTTTTGTTGTTACACAAAAGGTGAGCTGTAGCATTGACATCACACACATGTGAGGGCCACAAGCAACCTTTTCAGAAGAGTACGAAAATATGTGCAACAATGCCACCCCAGCCTCCTCACAATCACAGTAATACTGACACACATCACAGAACAACCACAGATTATAGGCCACTTCTTCAGTAATTACTACTGGCCAGGCCTAAGGCATAATCTTGCAATTTCCTCTATGACGTGCAAAGCATGCAACTTCATATAGGTACCCGAGTCCACATGGATCACCGCATTCTTTTCAAACTTGGAACACACATACTTTAGATTCTTCAGATAAGCAATTAGCCATTACATCAAATGTGTCTGTGATTCAAAAAACAAACTGCATATATGGGTTCATTTCTTCACAGTCATGACGACCGAGTACTTGCTTTCCCCCTCCTTGGCATCACACACCTTGCTGAATCACTGTGGAATGCTAGCTGAGCCACATGACCTAATGATGTGAGAAATGTATACTACCAGGTCTTCTTGTGAAACTCACAAACTTATGATAGAAGTTAATTTCCTGGAATAGGCCAGTCAATGTCAAACCTTCACATGAGTACAGAGGCATTCAAGTCAGTTTGAAGTTTCATATAACTGGTTGATTCTCTGGCTATCAAAATAAGGATTTGAAAGTGCTGAATATTACTCTACCCTATGAGTTAAAAATCCTGCTTCTTGCTTCATAGAACCTGAGAGATAGCAAGTGTCTTAATTTCTTGAAATTATGTAATTTAAGAATGGTCCATTTGGCTTATAAATACTTGCAATTTTTGTATTCATTTTACTAGTTTATAAACAAAAATACTCCCATAGTGCAGATGCAACGCGCATATACTATACCCCCACTTTATTCTAGGTTCACATAGGTGTAACTGATACCCCCTAACCCCCTGGCTCTCTTCCACAGCATGTCTTTTGTCCTGTCTTCCTTTTCTCACCCCAACTTATCGCGGCAGATTGCTGCCCTCCCTGGTCCTGGTTCTGGAGGTTTCATCATGTTAAAAGGGAGTTTTTCTTTCCCACTGTTGCTAAAGTGCTTGCTTTTTTCTCTGCATGTATGATTGTAGTGTTTACCCTACAATATAAAACGCCTTGAGGCGACTGTTTTGATCTGGTGCTGTATAAATAAAACTGAACAGAGTTTAATTGAAAACCTCCTGTAATAGCTCGGCCAAAAATGATTATTTTGTAAAAGGCTCAGTTCACAAATTCCAAATGTTAAAAAGGCATTAGAAAGGTGAAATGTTTTATTATTTAAATAAAACTGTACAGTTGTTCATTTTTACCCTAAAACTCATTTATAATTCTGATAGTAAAGTTTTTTTTTTTGATTTTGGAATAATGCAAAATAGTCTAATTGCAGGTGACTGAGTTTACTGATTTGCATTACCACCAAAGGTCCAGTCTGACTCAGGAAAAAACCCTGCCAATCCAGGGAGTGTGCCAGGATGCACAAGATCTTTCTTTTATTGTTAAAGTATTAACATAAGGGTGACAGTTAAAAGTCCAAAGCCAGATCAAAAAACACTTCAAAATAAAGAGTAGAAACAATAAAAACAGAAACGCTGTGTCTGACATGGACAGAATTTGCACCACATTTGTGCACAGATAGAACCCAGGTACTCCAGCACCTGCGCTTTTGACCCATCATTTGATAAGTATCCGTTTTTCTTTTTTCAATTGTAGTTTACAACTTCAATTTTGCATTTCAAATTCACCCTATGGCATCAGTTCTCAGTTAAAAGCATGTAACACCCAACAACTGTATTAAAATTCTGCTGGACTACATGCGCTGCTTTGCCTCTTTTATTGTTGACTTTGACTCTTCTTTATTGTCAAAGCAAGCTACACATGGCATTGGAGTACCCTGAGGAACAGCATTACATCTATGACCTGGTGACAGCCAGGTCATGGTGAGGTTAGCCCTAGCCTCATCCATGTGTGTCACATTTATGAAATAAAAATACTACTAAAACAACCTCAATGCAGTAAACCCTGTTAAGCTTCTTTTCTGAGAAGAGAATGTGATCATTAGTGTATGCAAATGTTTGGATGTTAGATATGTTAGTACTCAATCAATATATTCATGTTAGCTTACAGGTTTTTAATCATTTTCCTTGCTTACAGATGTAGTCAAAACATTTTTGAATTGTTAACTCACAAGAAGACTTTATGTTGGATGAAAACATAGTAAAAATCCAGTTGCACAAGTGAACCACATGTCTGGGGCTGTGGGCACTCCACAAAGAAGAGCTTTCTCTCTGAGTGGACTGTTCAGCAGTACAAGCGAGATGAAAGAATAAGTTTGTGCTCAAGCTCATGAGTCATGACTAGCGGCGTGTGTGTGTGTATGTTGGGGGAGGGGGTTCTTGGCATTGTCCAGTAATTGGCAAATGCAAAATCAATATTGTGCAAGATAATTAAGAGTTAATTATCTTGCAATACGGTAAAAAGTGATATTGATGACTAAGCAACTGACTCTGACTCCTGGAGCGGATCTAAAGTGTGGTTTTGGGTTTGAATTTGTATTTTTTTTACTTGCTGGTAACATTTTCATCAGCCTGAGCACAAATTATTCAAACTAGTTTGGTCATCACACATAAACTAGCTCTATCTTTGGCCCTGTTATTTAGTCTGTTGCAGGTCAGAATCAAACACGCATACACACACAGGCACAAAAGTCACCTCATCCAATCAATGTGAGTTTGAAGATTTTTGTAAGTAATGACCGATGGTCAGTGTGATTACAGAGTTTAGACAGTTACAACTAGAATACCAGTCCTTTTCCCCTGTTCAAAAACAGCTTGTAATCCATATTATGCAGTTAAAAAATGTCAGAGAAGAGAAAAAAAAGATTGATTAAATTCATAGGGGAATATAAAAGAGACAGGAGAGGAAATGAAGGTGGAAGGTGGGTTGAGCCCATGTGAAAGGTCAGACAGCATGTCTTGTTAGCTCAGGATGCTGTTGCCCCATAGTTCACAGAATGTTTTTGACACTCTGCAGACCCATCTTCCTTGGTGTTTTAACCAGTAATATAGATATAATGGAGTGTGTTCTCCTCAGTCCTTTTCAGGTCTTTATTAAGAGGCCCTAGGAAAACAGACTGCTAATGTACATTTGTATGAAACAATTTGTTATATTTAAAAAATCAGACATTCAGCAGGCCATGCACTTTCTTGCTTAATGTTTTATTATTGCACAATAATAAATAGGTTATAATATGAGTTTGCATTTTATGGACTTGAAGGAAGGAATCTAAACCAGTTGTAATCTATAAATGAGTTTTAATAGAGGAATTTTGTTTTAAAGATGTGTTTGGCTTTTTACTGGGTGTTTCATAAAACTTGAGAGAATGAGAAGTACAAGTTTAACTGATGAATTAATCAGTCAACACAAAACTTCAAAAGCTTTATTAACAAGCGCATGTGTACCACTTTATTTGCAGGTTCTTTGTTCTGTGAGGGACTTTCAACACGAATGGCAATGGTAACATTTAAATCCGAGCATCTCCGAGTAATATCCTTTCTCTCTTGTTTAATGACAGAGACAGGAGAGTGAGAGAATTTCGAAGTCTGTAATAAAGCAAGGAATGTAAAGTTGTTGCTGGTATTAGGGGAGCCAGACACAACACTGACACCTAGTGTTAGAGCAAAACAACCTAAAGCTCATCTAACAGCTGTTCCCATTCGCTTTATTAATGATGTGCTGCAGGAACTCAAGACGGTACCTGCAAGTGATACTTTATAACACAGGAAGATTCATGTAGGTATGAAAAACACGGAGAGTGAACAGTTCACGTGTGTTTGTGTTTCCCACACTGAATTGTCAAAACAAGCAGAAAAGAGGCTCTAACCAAAATATGAATTAGCAAAGAGGTGAGTGAGCCTGATACAACTGAATGTGGCATTGTTCCCGAAACCACACAAAGACAAATACACATGCCATCGTATGTCTCTTTCACACACGCACACACACACACACACACACACACACACACACACACACACGAAGATACTTATACATGTACAGTGAGCCTTTAAAAGCCATTGCGCAGAGAGTGATAATTATGCGTGTGAATTCCAGGACCCCTCTCAGCAGCTCTTCTGGCTGGTGTTGAGAGCTGTGTCCTACTGGCCCTACTGGTAACGCTAACCCACATACTGTTAGCTGTCACTGCTTGTGGCCCATATTATACACTTTCACTGCATCCCTGAAGCTCCTGCGCAATCTTGTATAAACATGTGAGTGCAAGAGTTGGTTGTGCTTGAGCTAGAAAAAAAAATACTATAATGATGACTACCCATAGACACGCTGAGGTTTGTTTTCAGTGCTCACTTTTATTTACCAATGTTTGAATCAAACTAAAGGAATGATATAGGCACACAGTAATGCAAAATTAGTCAACCCTCATTTCTTTATATTTTACATATAGGAACACAGACTTTCTGGTAATTATTTAAAGTCTTGGAAAATAGTTCTCCAAGATTTGTGAAGGTCCTCTTTTGGTTTGTTATGAATTTAACATTAAAAAGAGCCTAACTCAAGGGATGAACCAGTGCCATGTAAATGCATACACTAACGGACAAATTGGCAATAAAATCCATTTTAAATTGTATTTAGCAACTTTGGTTGAAGCATGTCCCAAAAACACACAATTTGTTCCCATTTCTTTAGTTGATTCCACAAAAACCAAATGTAAAAATACAGAGATAGACATTTTATAGACATAAAATGGTATTTTTGTATCAACAAGGTGATCCCCCAAAACCTATAAGCCAGAAATTTGGCATATCTTTTCACGGTGTGCACTGTCGATAAAAAAATGGAAGAAAATTAGTCAAGAAGTGGCAGGTCTAAAAACCTATCTACAGCAGGTAAACGGTATATGAAAGTCCTATTTTAAAAACCAGGGAAGAAAATCCAAAAAAGGCCTGATGCAGAACCTGAGCTGTCAGCTGATTTATTGTTTGCTAAAGTCTTGTCAGAAATGGTCCTAGTGGAAGGTTGGCTGTCAAGAAGTCATTCTTAAGAAAGGGAAACAGGATATAAGGCTTAGGTATGCCAAATTACACTAGAACAGGATGAAAGAGTGTCAGCAAGTTTTATGGATTGATAAATCCAAGTTAAATTTTTTGATTCAAACTGTCTTCAATATTTCAATGGAGAGGTACGCATCTATAGCCATCTGTAAAACATAGGGTAGGCTCCATGATTATGCTCCCAAACACACTGCTAATACAGTGAAAACATACCTTGATATAAAAATGCACAATGGAACCCCAACATTACTGAAGCAGCGCGGGATCTCGGCACAAATAGAACAAAAGGCAGCCTATATCGACCATAGATCTTAGAAATTATTTTTAACAAAAACCTAAATTAATCTATCTAATAAAGTCTAAGGAGCTTGGAAAGAAAAGAGTCTGGACTTCTTTAATGTACTTGAAGACGTTTCACCTCTCATCAGAGGAGCTTCTTCAGTTCTAGGGTCAAATGGTGGAGAGTCCCAGATTTAAGCCCTATGGGAGTGTCCCCCAAGAGTTACATTGACCCCCTGTTGATCCTCAACTTAGGCTTAGACCACACTAGTCCGGATAGATCAGAAGACGGAGCGTTCGCCTGAAAACAATCCGCGTCCACCATCTGACCGCGTCTGACCATCTTGGTTAAAGTGGTTACATAACTGCATCATATAACAAACATACGTCATTGTTTTTAAAAGTCTCCGTTTTGGCCGTCCACACTATGCCAAAACGTTGCGTTTACGAATGTATGCGTTTTCGAGAGCGTTTCCAAAAAAGCCTTGTTTTCCCTCCGTCTCAGTGTGGACGGGAGGCCAAAACGGAGACAAAACGATGTGTTTTCAAACGAAAATGCATTAGTGTGGACGTAGCCTTAGTCACATGAACCAAAGTGTGAAAACGGGTGTAGGTCACAGTCAGTCAAGATTTCAGGTGAACCCGCTGTGAAACCTAGGCCACGTCCACACTAGCCTGGATAGATTTTTCAAACGAAAATTATTAGTGTGGACATGGCCCTAGCCCCACCCTATCATGTGAAAGCAACTTTTCTTTTCAAAATTCTTAAACTACGATGACTTGCATGACTAAGAACCTTCACAGACATATCTAATAAATTGTAATGAGGAAAACATAAACAAATATATAATATAAAAGTTTAGGGTAAATTATAGAATAAGCAAGGGTAGGAGGATAGTGTTGGTCTACAATTATTTTTCTTATATAACATGTATTTGTCAGAGTATACTCTGACTGAAAAAATCTGCCAGTGGAACAAGATTTTTTTTCACTTATTTCAAGCTAAAATATCTTGCTGCACTGGCAGATTTTTTTCCCTTAATACAAGTGAAAAATCTCTAGTTTTTCTCTAGTTTCAATATTAAATTTTAGCTTACTAAAATGTTGCCCTTTAGCTTTTTGTATCTCATTTTAAGTGTAATGATATAATTTAGACTAGAAATAAGACAAATATACTTGGTAAGATTTTGAGTTTTTGCAGTGTATCTATGCTCTTTAAAAATACACTTGCAGACTTTACCAAGACAACAACCCTAGGAAAAGGACCTCTTTAGGTAAGAAATGTTGACTATTTACATGGAGTATAAGAAAGTTAACTGTGTAGTGGTGAAAACTATTGCATCAGTCTAAAGCATTAATGTGAACCAAAAGAAGTGCCCGGTGTCTGACGCATGGTTCATGCTTTCCAAGCCTTTTAAACATTTGCCCATGGTGCAATGGCAGATTTGCTGTATTGCATATACAGTATCAGGACACTATCATGCAGTTTACTTACTGTGAATCATATCAACAGATAGCTTATCTGATGGTTTATTTTGCAATCACCTCTCCTTTGTGAGACTTTTTAGTGAAACGTGTTACATTTGGAAAGAAAAGCTTGTGCACACCACAGGGTGAAGTCATCCTGAATGAAAACTCACAATGAGTGAGATAAGCTACGAAGCTGGTGGTGACAAGACAATGCACATCCACCGGCATTCTTTTTTTGTCAGTGATGTGCCATAAAAAAGACTAAACTCAAATCTTTCTTTAATTATGAACCCATAGATTCCATGAGGTCAGCACAACCACCAAAAATACAGAAGGTTTTTCCTCCTTTGTCTCTTCCCGTGTAAATTACAGCATTATGTTTACCCTATCCGCTGAATGTCTGCTCTGGTGGGTATGGTGGTGGTTTGATGTCTGAAGTGCAATGAGCCAAGACTGCCGCGAACACACTACTCCCTATACCCAGCTGATGAATGTTAAGCATGTAGATAAAGCAAGTGCTGCTGAACCAAGGCCATGCTGCTCTGCGTCCCACTTAGCTGGAGAGAAAATTGTGCGTGACAAACATCAGCCTGAATTCACATCTGCATTTTAACCCACGGTGTCTGGGATGCTGAAGAAAAGAACGCAATTTATTGAACACAGCTCATGTCTGGCTGGGCAGATGGCAATCACATAATGCAACTATTTTAGCATCACAGTGGCAAGAAGGAATCAGCTGGTTTAGTCTGGGAGGTGACTAATAGGCAAAAATAGGAAGGAACAGAGAACTCTGTGGCGACTGGCCTGGGCTAACCTGGCCTATACCAAGCAGCTTGTCAGCAAAAGAGGCAGATGACAAACGCAGCATAGTAGATGGTGGGTGGCGATGTGGGGAGTGGGGGTTTGTTTCCTGTTACATCATCGGTGGCTGACAGACAGTGTGGCAGACTTATCTGTCTGTGGTCTGGACAAGCGGTGAGTCACACTTTCTGTTTACCTCAACGTGAACCCATCCCTGAAGCTTCTCATTTGCCATCCAACAGCCTCCATTCAACAGCCACATGAGGGACAGTAGCAGGGTGGCTTCCACCAGCGGGTTGGCATTCAAAACCAAGAATGTGCTATGCCCACACCTTGCTAAACCATGACACCTTTCCTGTGGTGCAGAAGCTGGTTTCTTTCAAAAGGCTCTCAACTGTAACCGGGAAAGTAAATACAGTTCTACTGTAGGCCTGATTTTAAGTTAAGCAGTCTTAAGTTAAATAGTGTTGGTACTGTTATACTGTTTCTTTTAGCCTACTGAGGGGTTAGACTTGCAGGATTTGAGTTAATACATCGATTAAAGCTCCTTAGACAAGCACAGGGAAGTACTTAGAAGAATGTTTTACTGACAACTTAGTGTCAAAACTAACCTGATGTGGCAAAGTGAGCCACCTGGTTCCCTATGAGAGATTTACACAAGTACTGACATGTTGACACAGTCCTAAGAGAAGCTAGAATGCACAGTAAATCTCAGGGCTGATTGATTAACTATCCAAGAATTTAGTAAAATTATTTTAAAAGGAGGAAATAGCAACAAACCCATCACCCAGTTCTCGGTTTACCATACTTATGGACATACATTTATACTGATTAGACAAATACATTAAAGTTTGTGCTGGGTTTGTCATAACTTAGAAAAATCTGTTGTTAACCAGCCATCTGAAATTTGGAAAGAAAAAAATAAATAAAAGTGCATATAATTAGTTCCCAAAACTGTAAAAATACAAATAAAATAAAGGAAATATTGTGGTATTCGCTGCTTTCCAAAGCTGCAGAATTAGTTCCTGCTGCCACTGAAAGGATGTGCCAACACATTGGGAGGGAACCTGGAGATTGGGAATTTGGAGTCCAGACAAGCATGCGGATTTTACTTTAACAGATTTTAGACCACATACACTCCTTCATGGCAACATATTGTCCAGGCACATGGTAAAAATTGCTCAGAAATGGCTGGAGGAATATGAAAAAAGTTTAAGGCATTTAAAGGGCCTCTATATTCCTCACAACACAATTTTATCAAATGCTTGATACCACAGGACACATTCAGAAGTCTTGTGGAGTACATGGCTTCAACTGAGTTTTTGAATGAAACCTTCAAGAATGTCTAAGCAGCTCTATCCATCACATTCCTAGCCCAAAGCCACTCTCCCCTCTCTTCCTCTTTCTTGCATGTGCTGACTGCTTGGCTGTGCTTTCCGTCACACCCCACCAATCACCACAACCTACATCAACAATAACCAATAATGACAACATCCTCAACTAGTCAGGAAGTGCCATCAGTGGGACACAAACTTAGATTAGTGGCTCATCCCCAGTGAAAAGAGCTTCTGGCACTTTGCCTTAGCTTCCAAATCTAAACCAGCAGTCTCTTGTGAGAATGGGCTTGGGCCCCTGATGTGTTAGCTCTCCTCATCTGTCAGGCAAATGTCTCACAATATCCTTTTTTCTATTCCTTCCCTCAGCCTGTGTTTTTAGTCATTCAGCCAGATATCAAAACCTGTTGCAAGATGTTTGCAAAATGTGTTAGAAAAAAAAAGGCTAAATATGATCATGACCAAGAATACCAAACTGGCATACTCTAAAAATTCTTTCTCACTAAAAGTTTTGAGGCTATCTATTTCTATTTTTTTTTTTCAATTTTGTGGAACACATAATTTGCTAATATAAATGAAGAAAGTCAAAGATAATATCACAGATAATAACAGAGCCACAGAGTAACACCAAGCTTTCCATATATTATAGGAATTTCAAAAATGGCCTTGGATTTATGCCACAAAGTTGAGGCCATACTTAGAGTAGAGCCACACTAATCACAAATGCAAATAAGTGCAACGGATGGGAGCAAGAGAGCACTGCAGCATCCTTTGATAAAATTCTGGGAAACAGCACTTGGCGCGTATTGGGTTCTACTTATCACTCAAAGGGAAGCTAAAACACACACATGCCTGCTGAGACAGTCTTATATATCTGCCAACAAGACAGAGATTAAGAGGGTAAACGAAAGTGAGAGACAGAAGATTACCAGATAAATTTGGCAAAAAAGGCAGTGTAATCAGCTCTGCCAATTTGTACATTACAGTTCAGTGCAACCACACACTCTCATTAGCAAAGGACTATCCTTGGACCTGTAAAGAGCAATAAAGCCGTATATATCCTTGGGAGAGATGTCACTTAACTTCCATGAAATGTTTTGAAGCGATAAGCAGGCTGTGAGGAAGAATTTTTTATGTGTGATGTGACAGTTGCATTAGGACTCATTGTGGTTTTTTGGTTGTGTGGTGAAACATTCAGAGGGGTATTACTAGCTAGTGTACAGCAGTCATGCTAAACTCTGAGCCTGGAAGATGCAATCAAATGCAACAAGATATATCAACAAAAAAGAAGCCTCTAAATTGCAGAGGTCTGCCTCAGACACAAGGAACACCATATTAAGTGTGCACGCACAGGACCTTATGTATATTGTCCAAATGCATTGCCTGTTATTCCAACATAAAAAAAAACTAAGTGCACATACATACTGACTGAAAAAGTATAATCTGCATGTTTGGAAACAAAATAATCTTTGTATCAAATAAGGACATCATTATAGTTTATTATCTGATTTAGACATTTGTTTATGTTTAAAGAGATTAAATGCAAGTTTAAGTGGTTGTTCAGTGCATGAGTCCAATTTAAAATCATTGTAAATCAATAGCTAGAGATTTAGGGAAGTACATCATAGCTCCTGGCACAGAGCCGAACCATTCAGAGCATACTATCTGGAACACTGAAGAGTGTGCCAGTTCACACTAAAACATAAGCAAATACTCAATGAGTGAGCCAGCTTCCAGGAAAAGGCAGAGCCCAGTGGAGATAGCTGCTAATCTGAGCATGAAGCAGAAACCCAAACAGAGGGCGACCACAGAGCGGGCCAGCCGAGCACAACGGCCAAATACATCAGACACCTTTGGGTGATACCAAACCACAGGATGCGCAAGAATCCTGGGAGAAATAGCATGGGCAGAGCAGCTGGAACCCACCATTGAAATAACTAACCACACAGAGAACATCAGTGAGAAAGAACACTTCAAATTCCTGAGTGCAAAGAACCAAGACTATATACTAGTAATACTTCAAAGGATGCCTAAAGGAATCACTAGTGGCACTGCTGAACATTTCACAACCAGTTGTTATTCCCACATTTTTTTTTTTAGTTTAAAAAGAATACTAGATGGCATTAAAATACTTGTAGAAATTTGTGGAAAAGCAGATATTATTAAAGGTTTGTTTGCCAAATGAGACAGAGCGTTCAAAGGGGAAACCACATCGTATTGTGTAAGAATCTGTGGTACTACAGGCCATCATTAACATATTGTCACTGGGCAATACATATATCTTTGGGATTAGTTGTTTAGTGCTGATTTGAGACTGAAAATGTGTAGAATTCTGCCTTGGGATAGTCATATTCACTGACACGTGAACGCTGAACAGCCATGTGTCTGCTACTTCACTGGGTCATAAAAACGAAGACTCCTAGAAATACTGATGATCTTTTCTTTTCAGTAATCCACAGCTGGTAAAGACTGTTTAGTGACTACATCCTTTTTCTTTTCTTGTTTTTTTTTGCTGGTAAATCACTATTGAAATTGTATGGAATCTTTCCTTGATGTGGTGTAATTTTTAAAAAGTTTTCTCTGATTCCCATCAATTTTGTTTTGAAAAATTCTCTTTCACTTTATGACTGATAGAAAATAAAAGGATGTGAGCTCATTCTTTCTCTGCATTTTGAATGGATCAAAGTTAAAGTCAGTGTAACTGTACAGTTAATTTTCCTTTTACTGAGAAACAAGAAAGCAAGATTCAGGTGTAATGTACCCATAAATCTTTCTTTGCACTGATTCAACAGAACTCTTTGTCAGCATTACTACAGTTCTCTAAAGAAACCTGAGGTTGTTCTTGTTTTATTTAATCAGTGATGTATAGTAAGATATCCTTGCTGCACTGGGAGCCTTTTTGTTTTTTTTAAAAAGTCACGATTCCCTCTCCAAGTTAAGGGTTACCTACTTCAAGGTATGCATTTGTGAGTACAGTGTTGGTCAAGTTACTTGAAAAAAGTAATCAGTAACTAATTACCGATTACTTCCCCCAAAAAGTAATCCCTCACTTTACTGATTACTTATTTTCAAAAACACTTACTTTTTAAAAATTTGCCAACCTATTCAGGTTGTAAATCATGTTTAAAAACATGTTTTACAGCCTGAATAGATAAAAAAGCAATAGATCTTTCAGCCCAATTCTACTTTTTCTGCATAATCCCTCATATACAATGTAATCAAATAAAAAAGCCTCTTTTTTAAAAAAAAACTTGTTTTATTAGTTTTCATCTTTTAACTTTATGCATCAAGCAAAATTTATTATTTATTATTATTATTTATTAATTATATGCAACATTCTCTGACTGGAAGAAATTTGTTTAACATTTAAACCTATTTTCTGCATATTCCAGCATATAAAATAAAATTGTTTTTTGTGTTTACATTCGTTCTTTCAAATGCAAGTAAAACACAGAAGAAAATAAATAAAATCAAAGACTCAGCGGTCGTGTTGTTCTATTTTCACCTGTTTAGCAGGAGTGGGGCAGGCAGAGGTTTGCCCTGGTGCAGGTGTGCCATAGCGGTCATGTGGAAGGATCCGGGAGTTTCTCTGTGAATTTCACATTCCAGGGGCAGCGTACTCGGTGCTTGCGCAGAAGTTTGGGGGGGGGGCTTCGCTGTAAAAAGAAGTTTTCTTCCCACGCAGTGAACAGCAGTAACTAATGTTTTTATCAGTTTTTACGGAATCAAACTCTAAGTAAGGTCAGTACTTCCACGCTTTAAATGATGCACGGTCGTACTGTCTACTGCACTCGATATTGTATCCATTGTTGATCTGCACACAGCTGTTGCCACAAACATCGCATTCGCTTACATCATTGTCATGAGACACTCTCGCAAAAATTCAAGGTTTAGTAAACACAGTAACGCAGCGTGCTTACGGGAAAGTAACGGTAATCTAATTACCTTTTTTGCAATAGTAATCCCTTACTTTACTCGTTACTTAAAAAGTAATCGGATTACAATAACAGGTTGTCAATCTCTATTGAGTTATAACAAGGAGTAAGAACTTCTGATATTGGGTTTTCTTTTTCAGATGAACCATGGTATCTGGAGTCAGGATTTAACGCTATTACCATGATAATCATCTCGGTGGAAGTTTAGGTAGATGTAGAGATGTTGGTACATGGCATTAAAGAAGGTAACAGTGGAGAAATTATATCCTTAAATGTAATTATAGCATTTTCAGAAACACATTTACTGTACTGAAATTTATTCCCCACTGCTGCGTAATCCATTATAGCAAATGTTTTTCAAAAAATGAGGCATTACAGGGAATACTGTTAAATGTTCAGTTTCCATGCCATATATCACAACAATATGCATTGTGTGATTCATTTTTTGAATGTTGTCTTTTACATTTCCAGAGAGACCAAATTAAGCAGTTAAATGCATGTTGAAGCTGCCGTGTTCAGGATGAGGATATTGTCCTTTCTTTGTGAATTTTTATACTTAAATAGTTTTTAACTTATTTTCGGTTTGTTTTTTGGTGGTCTGGGAGCAGGCACAATATCTATGGGATTAAATGAGAAAAGAAGTTGCAGAGAGGTGTAATAAATTTTGCCACTGTTCTAGAAATGAGAGCTGCTCCAACTGAAGTGGGAATGATGCTGCCTCCCCTGGCAAGATTGGGTTTTCCCCAGAAAGTTTCCCAATTATCTCTAAAGCCCGCATTTTTGTTTTTTTGGACACCGCTCAGACAGCCTGCAATTTAAAAAGAGCATGTGGCTAAACATGTCACTCTTGGTTCAATTGGGGAAGGGACCAGAGAAAATTAGAGTCCAACATCGTTTTGACAAAGTTACACACCAATTCAATATAAATTTTAGTAACCTCTACTTGACATAACCGGGTGACATTACTGCTGATTTTGCCTTACTATGGTGAATTATTATGGTGGCTTATGGTGCTGGTGTATTATAATGCTCAAATGTTTCCAAAATGAGTAAAAACCACATTTTTTTTATGTAAAATAAAAACATAGTACTCTCACAGTAAAGTCTATTTGACTATATCCGGGATTAATTTTGCAAGTAAATGGGCAGTTACAGAAAATGATTACTGTAATTCACACTGACACAAAAACAATAAGTGAGTGGCTGTTTCACAAACAAGTGGAAAAAAACAAATGTGGATTTTCCCTGTACTTTTGTTTGTGGAAAAGCCTGTTTGTCCTCAATCTGTCACATTCTTCACCATCAGTGGCACAACACACCACATGGCCTTGACCTAATGTTGTGGGTTTCCTCATAGGAGCACTCAGGCGTATTCAAAACAGACGCATTTCACACGTGTTGCACTGAATTTCTGCAAACAGTTTTTGCTGAACGGTTACACATCTGTTAGCACCAGTTATACTGAAGTATTAAGCTAAATTTCTAAAAAGAACAAGCCATACAGATTTATATAGAAGAGCACAAAAATGCATCTAAAGAAATTATTGTTCACCCATAAGGAAGTAAGCAGGAAAAAAAAAACACTGTAAACAGGAAACATGGGCGTAAGAAAATGCATTCTGCAGTTTCAATTCCAGTCTGGTCTCAACACAGCTTCTATTTTTGGAAACACTGTGAAAACACTCAGCAGGCATTGCTTAAAAAAAAAAAAACTACTCCTGGTTTTGAGTGAAATAATACTACATTTTATGGTCAAATAAATGACAAGTCTAATGAGTGATAGTAGATATGTTACTATGATTTTTTTCTAAAGCAGTAAAGACCATAAAGGAGGCCACTTTTCCACTTTATTGTCCGCAGCTGTCTAGTTGAGTCACTGGTACCGTAGATTGGCAAGTGGGTAACGCTTTTCTCAGACCTGGCGCTTTGCCAGCGTTTGGTGCCTGTCATTATCTATCGTTTGTGTGTCAGTGGTGGCCGCATGCATGTAATGAATATTCAAAATCTTTTCCAATTAAAATAATAGCCTCATCAAGTGGGCTCCTTTCAGCAAAGCTGCATCAGTAACCAAATGAGCTCCATGATTCAAGACAGATCACAGAGTGGAGGACAAAGGCTGGAATTTTAATTGTTTCAAAGGAATCAGCTAGTTAGCCTTCTGCACAGACATTCGAGGAACCGCTTTACAAGATAGATGATGTGCAGATAAAGATTAGGTGTTCAGAAAATGTTGCTGTAAATTAATCCGGGACAATCCATAGCTTTGATAGGTTTTGCTTT
This sequence comes from Hemichromis elongatus, assembly GCA_015108515.1. Lineage (NCBI taxonomy): Eukaryota > Metazoa > Chordata > Actinopteri > Cichliformes > Cichlidae > Hemichromis > Hemichromis elongatus. The sequence continues at coordinate 21,727 of VUQR01032448.1, forward strand.
GTTGTGATAAACTACAAAGGGTAGACTACAAAGAGAGGTGGACTTAAAAGAAGAATGGTTGGTGGTTATTTGTAAAACTTTCTAAAGAAAAGATGCATCCTTTTTAGTCTATGGCAGATTAAACCTTTTTTTCAAGTGACAAAACACCTTATTAACCTCCACCTGACCTCTCAGGATTGACCTTTGACTTGTGACCCGGACACCGCTGTGCTTTACTGCGGCTGGGAATCAACATGAGCCTTTTTCAATACAACAGTTGTGCCAAAATGGAAAAAAGTGCTGATTGTCTGAGTGTATGTGGAATAGAAGATTGAGAGGGGGTGGAACAGAGAGAAGAGTTTAATTAGTGACACAGTACCCCCGGTAATCCACTCTCCCTCAGCTCATAAAAAGAATATGGGAGGAAGGGATGGGTGGGGAGACATGAGCAGTTTTTAACAAGAGGTCAGGGAAACTTTGGCTTAGAACATGGGCTTTTATCAAATCCACTGGCCAATCTGCAGATTAGTCCATTCCATTGTTTTCAGGAAGTCTGCTCCCACCAACCCAGAATGGTTCTAAATCCACTTAGCACCGTTGCAAGAACTCCAAGTCACTGAACTGAATGGTAAAATGCGCATGTGTCTGTCTGTTTGTGTGTGCACATGTGACTACATGTGCAAGTGTGGAAACACATGTGCACGAGTTTCTATGAGCCGGGGGGATGACACAGTCAGGAAGGGGTTGTCAGAAGGCCTTGAGCTCAAACAAGAAGCATTGACCAAAAAAATTCCAGTGATCGCTCATGACTTTCTGGCCACCAGAAGAAATGCAAAAGGATGGCAGGCCACTTTCCCACTGTGACCTCTCCATAGATAATATGTACTTTGGAAACTGTCATCCCTTGTGGTTTCATTAAAGGTCTTTTGATATTTACATGGCCTGTTGAGCTGCTCTCTATACAGAGTCAATTTGGTCAAAATGTGAAATTCTCCCCCTTAAGTAAACAGCATGCTTTCTTCCCTGCAGAGTCATTTTACCACAACCGAAGTCACTGGCATTTGATATAGAGTTATGGTCAAAACACTTGTGGACAGCAACAAAAGTCAGGGTCTTTAAATCCAATGTTCAGTTCCTGACAAAAGCCCTTTTCTTTTTCAGTCTTCCCCTCTCCTTTACCTGTTACTTTCACAAAATATCTCTAGCTTTATGCTTCCTGTCCTATTCAACCTGGGGAAATGGGGCATTGGAGTGATGACAAGGAGCCAGAATCACTGAGTGTGCTAAGACTGCATGGGATGCTTCTTCGTTCACTCCTGCATATATTTAAAGTAGGTATCTTTCAACTCCAAAACCAAGATCTAGAAGAGAAAACACATTAGCAAAATTGGCAGAAAGCTGAGACACAAAGGGCAAATGATTTATTATAGCTTTCAGCAGAAATACCAGAGTAGTGCAGGCCCTCAGGTGCTTTTTTGGCAGACTATAGTGGAGGATAAGAGAGTCAGTGCTGAGAGATGTGCTGGAATGATGAGCCTGGGAAGCAGAGAAGGTGTAGGTAGCTCTCCTCGCAGGTGGGGATTTCAGGGAAAACTGAAGGAAAATGCCAATGAGGGGGTACCTTAAGGACTGTTTTTTTCCTCCAACGGAATTTTGGTAGTTTTTGCAAAAAAAACCCACATATCTGTCACCTGAAACAGAAAATATATTGAAGGAGTTTTATTTCTCTTTGGAAAGTCTAAATTAAAGACCACAAAATCTGTTAATAAAAGTATTTGAGAAATGACAGTCCTCTGGAGATATTTGCCTGTGATTGACCTATGTGCAGCTTAATGTATTTGTTATTGGCCTACGTGATATCAGATATATTCCTACAGTTGTTCCACCCTTTTCACACCTATGCTGTCCAACCATCAGTCTTCACTGTAAGTCCTGGCAAAGTTGGATCACTAAGTCGATGTCTCATTCACTCCTGGAATATAGGTTAAAATTCAGTTGTAAGATTTGGCAGGTGACTGAGGTGATCGTGGTGTGTGCAGAATAACAAATTAATTGGAATAATGTTACAGCTGAGTCAAATGTAAATCTGAGTGTAACCAAATTTACTAACACTCTAAATGGTGTAATAAACAAACACACAAATACCTGGACAAAAAAACTTAAAAAGAGCTCTCTTCCATGGCTCAGCAGTGACATCTGGCACCTCATGAAAGCCTGTGACCTCTTTAAAGTCTTTAAAATCCAGAAATACTACGGACCATTTAGCATATACTGGTCTTAGGAATAAGGTCACAAGTGAGATGCGTAAAGCTAAAGCAAATTATTTTTCAAAATTGATCGAGGAAGCCAATGGCAGTAGCTCTAAGCTATGGCACCACATAAACAAACTGGCTAATTGTTGTAACAAACAAAAACAAGTAAATGGTACTCCAGTTTTGGGTAATATGTTAATGGCAGCTGAATTTAACAACTTCTTTGTTGAATCAGTCCAGGATTTGGCAAATACCTTTAAGGAAAATTTTTCTCCAGTAAAAGAAAATAACTTGGATACAGTCAACTGTTTTAAAATTGAAGAGGTCTCACATGACAACATTAGGGAAATAATTATAAATTTAAAAAATTCTGCATCCAAAGATTTTTATAATCTTAACATAAGTCTAATTAAAAAATATTTAGATAATTTACTTAGTCCAATCACGCACCTTGTTAATCTATCAATTCGGACAAACACCTTCCCTCAGAGCTGGAAAATTGCTGTAATTTCCCCAAGATA
>VUQR01032450.1:0-24130 GCA_015108515.1 Hemichromis elongatus
TGCTCTGCTTCACTTCAGCAGCGTCAGGTAATGTTCACATGTTGATTCATGGTTTTCTTCAGTTTTTGTTCTACTTGCAGAATATTTTAAGGTTATCTGCTATAAAAAGCCAGACCATGAAAATCTCCTTCATGTTTTTCTGTGTTTTATCCTCAGTTACTTTGACACAAAGACATCTGCTGTGATGCTCACACCTCTGATGAAGTCTCACAAGTGTCACCTTTGTTTTCATATATAGATATAAAAATTTGGATATGTGCAGATAAATAATCAGAATTATAATAATTCTGTCTGAGTCAAAATTGAATCAAATCTAAATTGAAACTGATACCCAGCCCTATTAGTATATATAATACTGTAAATCTGATAATTAAATCCATTATGTCTTATCGTATACACGTTATTGTATTATTGTATTATTATCGCATTATTGTTTATTCAGACAGTGTGCCAGTACACAGAAAAACTCTTGCCAAACTCCATCATTCCTTTTTTCCCCCCTTCTTTAGCTGTTTCATGCCGAAAGCAGGATGGTGGGCAAGCAGACATTGAAGCTTGTCTCAAGTTTGCTAGCTCCATGCCATCTCTCACCCAACCCTGCCAGGTGCCCTGCCAGGAAGACTGTCAACTCAGCAGCTGGTCCAAGTTTTCTTCCTGTACAGCAGATTGTGTGGGTGTCAGAACTCGCAAAAGGATGCTAGTGGGTGAGTGGCCGACATCCAGAACCTTTAGTGTTAGTTCACCAGATGTAAAAACACATTATTTCAGCTGTTACCTTTCTGTGTGTGAAGGTCGCCACATTGAACCCCTCACCAGTAGATGATAGCCGTTTATCTTTTGCTGTTTCTGCAGGGAGAAGTAGAAAGCATGACCAGTGTAAAAACAGCCAGCTATATCCCCTAAGTGAGACTCAGTACTGCCCATGTAATAAATACAATGCCCAGCCTGTAGGCAACTGGTCGGACTGTATCCTATCCGAGGGTGGACGCATGGAGGGTCAGCTTGGCATGAAGGTACAAGGTGACATCAAGGAATGTGGCCAAGGGTACCGCTACCAAGCCATGGTGTGCTATGACCAAGACAACTGCATAGTGGAGACTTCTCGTTGCAACAGCCACGGTGAGTTTTCTATGACCGAATAGCTAAATGTGGCTCTAAGGTGTCAAATTAACACCGTTCCCCCTAGAGCAGGGGTGTCCAACTTAAATAAGCTGTGAGCCAGTGCTGACAATGTCATCTCACTGGAGGGCCACTTTAGTGTTCAAGTAGTACAAAAAAACAAACAAACAAGAAAACACCCACATAGATTTTTGAAAATGTAGTGTTTTTTTCACATTACAAGGCAATACTGCAAATGTGAACGCACATTTTTTTTCTCACCGATCAATCTACGTTCTTTCCTCGCCCATGGTCATGAAAGAATAGGCTTTAGATACAAATGACAAATTAGTTTCCCCTTGAAAAAAAAGAGCAAGTTAAGGTGATTCTGGATCACTTCCATGTAAGGTGCTTCTGACATGTCTTAACAGGAAGAGTCCTCGCTTATCAGGCCATCACATGGATGGATGGACCTTTTTTTTTTTTAAAAAAAACCCCACATACCTAGAAAATTATTGGATATGTGAAACAAAGATTTTACAACAATTTATGTGTTCAAACTTTGGACCATAAGGCCCACAATAATTTCAGTTGGAATTACCTATATGTCCAAAAATAAAAACAGACCATTAAAATATATTTTTTATACACTTTCCCAAAGCTGTGTATAGCCAAGATGTTGCCAAACATTTTGCTCTACTTTTTTGTTGTGACTGTGACTGATCACAGGGTATATTGAGGAAGCCTGCATCATCCCTTGTCCATCTGACTGCAAACTAAGTGAGTGGTCCAACTGGTCTCGCTGTAGCAAATCATGTGGCAGTGGGGTCAAAGTTCGCTCCAAGTGGCTCAGAGAAAAGCCATACAATGGTGGCAGACCTTGTCCTAAATTGGACCATGTCAACCAGGTGAGGCCAGGCTCACTTAAACCACGCCATTTATAGCTGAACAAAATATTTTAGCTTTTACCTATTTTTTTTTTGGATAATAACCTAAACAATACTATTTTCTATTGTTTCTTTTTCTTCTTTGACAAATGGATTCCATTTACAGGCTCAAGTAAGTAGGCTGCTACTTTTTGTACTTATTTCATAAAGTTAGTTTTGGTATTTACTGTCAGAGGAGTTTTAATATAATGTATTATTTTCAAACTTAAGCAAAACTGAGTGGAAAGATTTTAATTTCTCATTTTTTTTGACACATTTCCACTTTGACATCAGGAAACTGTGCCTGTAGGGTAACTGGTGTTTTTATATGTATCAGGTCTATGAGGTGGTACCTTGCCTCAGTGACTGTGGACAGTATGTGTGGGTGGCAGAGCCTTGGAGTGTGTGGAAAGTCAGCAATGTGGACCTGAATGACAACTGTGGTGAAGGTGTTCAAACCCGAAACGTCAAGTAAGCTGAAACAATTCATGTGTCAGTGTCTCTGATATTAAGTAGAGTTTTAAACAGGTGATATCCTTCCTTTTGGAGAATAAATAGAGTTGAATGTTTGCTTGTGCTGAATTGTAAAAAAAACAAAAACAAAAAAACAATTAAAATAGTAGTTTGTGATGCCTTGACCAATATATACCCGGTATTATAATACAGTGTATACATTTCCTTAGGGATTAATAAAGTATATCTGATTCTGATTATTGCCAAAAGTATTCACTGACACATCCAAATCACCGAATTAGACTAGACTAGAATAGAATAGAATAGAATAGAATAGAATAGAAAAATCCTTTGTGGTCCCTCAGGTCCCTTCAGGTGTTCCAGCAGCAAAGTGACAGACAGATGGAGCATGCAGATTCACACAAGAGTATCGAATGTAAAATAAAAAACAAGAAACTAGAGACTGTACAGGGCAAATTTACAACATAATACACAAAAAATACTGTACAGTTATTAAAAAGAGCATACTCAGATTCAAAGAAATGTGCAGGTGACTAAGATAATCGTTTTAAAAATATACAAAAAGTGCTGTATATTTGTGCTTTAATAAAACCTGACAAACTGTTTACACAAAATGGAATAAGTGTGCAAATAACAGCATGGATGTAAAGAACCTATTATGTTTGTTGGAGCAGTGCTAGTTATAAAGTCTAACAGCTGCTGGGAGGAAGGACCTGTGATAACGTACCTACGATGCAGAATCAGAATCTTTATTGTCACTGTAGCAATGAAATACTAAACAACAAAATTGAGGCGCCAACTCTCTCACTGCCAAAGAAGATACAGTCACTCAATAAAATTAAAATTAAGTTAAAAATTAGAAAATATATATAAAAATATGTCTATAAGCAAGAAACACAATTGTTCCAGTTTTGCTCTAATCCCCATTTGCTGGTGTTGATTTACACTGCAGCTGTAAACATGGTAACATGAGACGGTGTTGTAACATTGTACATGAAAGTTGTATTAGATCAGACTGTCTTTATGGATCTTAATCATCCAGCTGAAAGTAGACTTTCAAACGGTACAGTTCTAAATATTCCTGAAACCACGGGAGTCGTGCAGTTCATTAAGTGAGGGGAGTGGACAGCTGACTATCCGCTGGGCAACCTTTATAACCCTGTGGTGCTTTCTATTCTGTGCTGCTGTGCAGCTGGAAAACCATGCACAGAGACAGTAGGCCAGGATACTTTCTACTGTGCAGTGATAGTAGGGCATGAACAGTTTCTAAGGGATGTTTTTCTTTCTGACTCTACCCTCAGAAAGTAGAGTCTCTTTGGGGCTTTCTTCACTACCACTGGCTTCACTACTACTGTGCGGTCCCTAGGTCAGGTCCTTCCTGAAGTTGACTCCCAAAAAGCACAAGTCTGAGAAGGACAAAGGTTAGGACAGTCCCCCTGGATAGTGTGTGGCACAATGTCATTTGCCATCTTGTTGTCCACAATAAGCTCCTTGGTCTTTATGGTGTTCAGAAGCAAGTTGGGGTTAATTTACCACACTTTCAGCCGCTTCACTTCATCCCTGTAGGCAGGCTCATCCCCTGTGGGAAATAAGCCACCTTTGAGTCATCTCTAAACTTAACAGTGGTGTAACTGTGGTGGACAGAAGTACAGTCTTGTGTGTAGATGGTGTAGATCAGTGGGTTCAGCAGACAGCCCTGTGGTGAACCAGTGTAAGGAGTCCAGTCACCAGAGCTGACTGTGGTGTTCCTTTTCTTCAGCAGCCTCTGGACCTCACTGGCTACTTCTGACTAAAATGTGTTTATCCACTATGACACTGTCTGGTTTCACACAAAATATGTTGGTGGAATTTAGAAAGCACAGATTTTAAATCCACATAGTTAAGGTCCCCAGTGGGGACTGGCCTTCGGGTCCATTACCAGTGTCTAACCTCACAAATGTACTTCTTTAAGAATAGTCAAAAATCACAATCTTATGGAAAGCCTTCCCAGAAGACTGAAGTTGTTATAGCTTAAAGGATGTGTCGACATCATATTAAACTATTTTGATTAAGAAGAGGACATCTCTCAATTTTGTATGCGTGAAGGCAAACAAGCAAATAATTTTGAAAATATAGATTTCATCTGGTTTAACATACAGATATTTAGCTTTACAAAGACAGACTATTAGACCACATGTATTCATGATTATTAACAGCTTTAGTTAAAGAAGACTGTGAAAATAGGCATAAACATTGGAGTGTTGTTAAAGGAATATTGTAAAACTAACTTTTGCTTCAACCTTTTGTGACCAGGTGTATGCTGAACACTATAGATGGGCCCTCTGAACAGGTGGAGGACTACTTGTGTGACCCAGAGGAAATGCCTCTGGGGGCCCGCAAGAGCCACCTGCCCTGCCCAGAAGACTGTGTTTTATCTGACTGGGGAGCTTGGAGCCCATGTCCACTGGTAGGATGACATTTTGTTTTCAGTACTTAATAAGAAGATGTCTTTTTTTAATCTTACATTATTTCCGTAATGATGCTTTTATTAGATAGTGGGTAGTTGAAACCAGAGTTGAAGTAATCGTTTTTAAGTCAGAGATCTAGTGAAGAAGAAACGAAGTAATAGAGTAACCCCTCCTGTGTCAGCTAAACCCAACCTGAGTGCTAAAAAAGCCCTCTGTGAATATGAACATGTTTGTTAATGAGTGAATGTGTCTTGTAGTGTAAAAGCAGTTCAGTGACTGATAAGAAAAATAAGCATGCTGCATAGAGTGGATTGTAATTTCCTATGATTCCTATGATTACAGAATCAATCATCAGCCTGCAACCAAGTGTGTTCTAGTGCCAAATGCACTTATGAAAACCCTTATGCTTCTTATAGACAACCTGTGTACAATAAAGTCCAGTGACCTCTTACCACTCAAGTTTAGGTCAGTCAGGACTTCTGATCACACTTCACCAGGTTTCAGTGTCATTGCTCAATGAGTCCTGAAGTCCCCAGGGACAACAAATCAGTCCCCAGATGGGGGACCTTTCAGCTATTAGCTATGTACAGGATAGCATAAGGAATAGCAACAGTGAGGACGTGTTGTTCCCTTACCTTAAGGTGCGTGGAAAAATCCACTTGAGAAAGCTACCAGCAAAATGAAGTATACCTACCCTAGATTACTACCTCTTACTGAATGCAACTCCAAAGTGGAATAAAGTTTAGCCTGTCTCCAGGATACGGGATATAGAACTTGAGCTGTGTGTTGAGCTGAGCCAAAATATATTTAGCTGGTGTCTCAGGTAGCTCAGTGTCACGTAATTTTTTGGATGTTAATTCAATTTACTTTTATTTATATGTCAAGACAGTTTGTATAGCAAGACCCTACATTATTTAATAGAGAACTGCAATGATTAGATGATACGCTATGCGCAAGCGCTTGGTGGGAAATAAGCACTCCTTTTCAACAGGAGCTCTCTGTCAGAACCAGACTCATAGGAGGGCAGTAATTTGCAGTAACCAACTGAGGGTCAAGGGAAAAGAAGAGACAAAAGGTGAGGATAGATAGACCACTAATAACAAACAGGACAAGACAGTTCACAATGTGCCATATAAACAAGTCAGGAATGAAAAGAAGAAAGAAGGTAAGGAGTGAAAGTCCAACACCAGTCTAGATATAGAGCAACATAACAAAGTGATTTTTGTAAAGCCTAACTATAGGCTTTACAAAAAATTTAAACCAGGGTTCTCAAACTCCTGACCTCAAGGGCCGGTGTCCTGCAACTGTTCCATGTGTCCCTGTTGCAACACACCTGAATTAGTAGGTGATTAGCAAGACTCTATAGAACTTGACTGCATGCTGAGGTGGCGATTCAGCCATTTTATTACATTTTTATATTTTATTTTGTTACAGCAGCTCATGAGTGAATGAACATGAAGTACATTTTTCCAAAGACATTTACTTAAATTTACTTGAGTAAGGTTAGGGGTATTCACTTCGGCATGCAGTCAAGTTCTATAGTCTTGCTAATGACCTACCGATTTTATTAAGGCGTGTTGCACCAGGGACACATGGAGAAGTTGCAGGACATCGGCCCCCGGGGACTGGAGTTTGAGACCCCTGATCTAAACTTTTAGAAAAACAACCAAAAATAAAACAAGTTTATCTTCCATTCTGGATTTAGAGTTTTTCTTGATTACTTTGGCATAATTCTGACAGCAGACATATTACAGAACATATTTTCCCAACCACAATAGACTTTCTAATAGTTTTAATACAAACTGCTAGTGTTTCTATGCAAGAAATGAAGCACTTCTCACTTGAATCTCACAACTCATCAAAAGAGTTCAAACAACTGTCTAATTATTTCTTTCTGTCTCTCTGTCTGCAACATAGGAACATCACAAGGCTTAAAGTCCCACGTTTTTAATGTGTGCTTATATAAAACAGTTAGAACCTTTCATTCTGCTTTTCAGCCATGTAATGAGAACAGCACCCGGGAGAGGAGTGCTTACCCACTCCGACAGCCAGGAGAAAAGAAGGAGTGTCCTCCAATTAAAGAGACAGAGCCATGCAAACTCAACGGGAACTGCTTTCACTACACCTACAACATCACTGGTCAGCCTTCACTTGTTCAATCTGCAGTTTTGTTTCTGAAAAAGTTGGGATATTGTATAATGTACTGTATAATGTTAATGAAAACCATGCACAATGCAAATCAATGAAATTCTGTACATATTATTGATTTAAAGACAGGGGTGGCATGGTGCAGTGTTTAGCACCGCAAATTTAAAGCAAGAAAGTCCTGTGGTAAATATACCAGCTGTTCAGTGCCCTTCTATGTAAAGTTACCTGTTCACTTTGTGCCAGTGTAAATTCTTTCTGGGTATTCCAAATTCCTTTTTCAATTCAAAGACATGTATGTTTAAGTCCCCATAGGTGTCAATGTGAGCATGTATGATTGTATTTTTGTGTTGGTCTTGCAATAGACTGGCAGTCTGTATGCAACCTTTCACTGAGTGTACACCCAGCATACATGGATGAATGGAAGGAAAACAAAATGGCAATTGTTTAAACTGAAACTTTGGCCCAGTCATTGAAAAGTATTTTATAGGTCAGAAATAAGGAACTTGGGACTAGTATTTTTCAGACCATAGGGTGCATCAGATTATAAGGCACATTAAGCGAAACAAAACAGTCAGATAAGTCAAACTTTATTCAACTCATTCTCCACTTCTGTACCATTGATTCATTAGTGTTGAATTCTCTGGCAGCTGCTCTGTTCCCATGCTGTTGCAGTATATTAATGACTAACCTGGTATTGTGGATGGATTATCTCAGTTGTTCTCCTGACTGAAGTTTGGTCCGTTTACAGCATCCTGCCATGTGATTGCATTTGTCCCTAACCATCAGGAACTATCACGTTAAATTTTATCGAGTGAAAAAAAGTCAGCGTTCGTCCTCCAGCTTCACTGTGTTTATGTTATGCTAACATAGCTGTGTCGCTAGTGATCACGTAGCACACCATTATATACCAGCTAGCCCAACTGCAGTAACCCAACAAACGTCACTGCTGTTTAGTTTTCTGTCTTCGTTTATGTTGGAAGTGATAGCAGAGCTGTACGTTTGAATGTTTTCAGAAATCTCTGTCAGAACATGCTATATCATGTTTAGGTGGAAACTAGCGAGCTTCTAACTCTGATAAATGAAATAAATTCTGTTTTCATGGATGCCTGGATGTTAAACTTAATTGTTACACCTGGTAGAGCAGCAACACTGATCATTTTATTAAAGATGAAAGAATTTAGACATTTTTTAACTCTTAGTGATGCTGCAGTGTTCCTTTGACTTTGGGACCTGAAGAAGACAGAGTTTTGGACCCAGATTACTCCGCGAGGCTCCTGACTATGGTAGCCGTAATGAACCAATAATCCATCAAGCGGTGCGGTTTCATAGCTCGCTAAAGTCGTACTAAAAGAGTTTTTGACAGATTTTTGAGCGCCGTGTACTACATAAAATCGGTTCGAGGTCAGTAAGCGCAACCAGAATTCCTACATAAGGTGCACTGTTGATTTTTGAGAAAATTAAAGGATTTTAGGTGCGTCTTATAGTGCGCAAAATGCGGTACCTTGGCCAGGCATATGGACAAGAGCAGCCAGAGATTGAACAACCAACCTTCAGACTAGTAGATGACTTTCTCTCCTACCTCCTGAGCTATGTTATGCTCTGTTATGCTGACCTTTTGCTAATTAGATGTGTCTCTTCAGAATGGAGTACCTGTCAGCTCAGTGACAAAGCAGTGTGTGGAAATGGAATCAAAACTCGCATGCTGGACTGTGTGCGTAGTGATGGTAAATCCGTAGACCTGATCTTCTGCAAAGAGGTGAGATGTGTATTTTTACTTGCCTTTTAAACCTTCGTAAATGGTTCTGAGTGAGTTCATGAAATGCTAATGATATTTCTTTGCAGCTTGGTCTGGAGAGAAAGTGGCAAATGAATGCATCCTGTGTTGTGGAATGTCCTGTGAATTGCCAGCTGTCTGACTGGTCACCATGGTCTGACTGTAGTCACACATGTGGACTGGCAGGTAAACAAATCCAGGAACGAAGAACTTGTTGCATTTATCACAGTAGTGTATTGCTACTATGTGCTAATGTTTAAGTCCAAGTTTCTCTAATCATATATGTTTCCTTTAAAGTTTACTGTACTTTATCTGCACTGCACTCTATCATTTTACAGATAGAAGGTGTTTACAGCTCAGCTGCTCTAACAGGAATGATAAACACTGGAATAAAGTAATTGTGAGAATTACAAACCTTTGCTTCATGTAGAAGGAGTGCAGGAGAGTGCCCCACCTGGCAACTCCATTGTTCTACTTCATCACATGAGTGAGACCTGGGCCCTTTCTCACTTCTAAGTACGCGAGTACGTACTCACGTTCTCGGTGAGACTGGACTTGCCGAGAACACGAGTACGTACTCGTGATTTGTGCAATTGGAACACCAGCGTACTTGATGATGTCACGGAGCAGGCTAACCCGGGCAAGGAGTCTCCGAAAACAGGACAGGAATCTTTAACTAGGGTCTGTCCTGTTAAAATGACTAAACATTCGAGGTTTAAATAATTATATTCTCGCATAAAAATGCATTTAAAAAGCCCTGCATATTAAAACAATATAGTATTTTTAACTTACAATTGTGCGTCTTCTCCGTAGCCATTTTCACAAAGGTCTTGCGAAATGCATTCTGGGATATTTAGCTGTACCAAGTCCGCACAAGTCACCACTGATGCATGCTCGATAAAACGGGCAGAGCAAGAACACATCCTGGAATTTTTCGTGGTCTCGGCTTGATGCGTACTTTGAATTGGAACAGTACTTGGTCTCTGACTGATGACGTATCACAAGTACACGAGAACGCAAGTACGCACAAGTACGCATATTGAGACAGGGCCCTGGAGTGGTGTGATTGGGAGGAAAGGCCTGCCTGATCTGAACTTGATTGGTTCAGATCAGATCTGGATTTTTGTCCAATTTGTGACATAAGAATGTTCATGTGCACATGGCACTAGTACACCCTGGGTAAATAGTGGATTTTGTAATGTTTAATCATATCATCAGATCTCTGGACATATTTTTGCGACTCTGGAGAAGAGAGAAGCTAAGCATTTAACAGATCATCTGGTAGTGAATTAGCTCAAAAGGTGGGGTAGGATGATGGACAGGCCTCACACACCCAAACATATAGGAGGTATGCACTGGGAACATCTGGCAGAGGCCACCTCCATCACAACTTTGACAGCATTCAGAGAGAAGCTGGGAATACTGAGTCCAAATGTACCATGTTCATCGCCTACATTATTGAGATGGCTGCACAGAGGAGCAACAACAAGGTGGTCGATACTTGTAAAATGGGGGGCAATTTACCAATTCAAGCAAGTAGTATATGGTAAGAATAGATGGATTCTTAAATGGATTTGTTCTTATATAGCCCTTTTCTATTCTATTTGAGCACTCAAAGCACTTTATACAACTACCTGATTCACACAATCACTTTTTTTTTTTTTTTTTTACACCTAATTCCGTTCTATCAGACATTCACACATTTACACTCCGATAAATTCCTCAGAGGGCAACTAGGGATTTGATATCTTGCCCAAGGATACTTTGGCTTGTGGACTGGAACCACCAACGTTCTGATTAGTGGATGACCTGCTCTCTGCTCTCACACAGTATATGGCGTAGGTGCAGTGCTGCTAATGTCAACTGAGCATATAGTTGGTCAATGAAAGGAATGCTTTTCATTCATTCTGCTGGCATGCTTTCCTTAAAGGAAGCAAAGTCTGGGGATGAGGGAGATGACTCATCCACTGAACTGTTTAAATAGTTAAACAACTCCTTGGTGGCATCCTGTGTACCTTAAGGCTGTGAATGTCATAGGGCTGTTTTGATTGCCATGCCTCTGGAGATCTACTGTAGGGTGGTGCCTGTACATTAATAGACTGGGGGGTTGGTTCCCATCTTAAAGAAGGCTGACTGGAAGTTGTGCTATAGGGAAATCACACTATTCAGCATCCCTATGTCTATGTTAGGGTACTGATGAGGAAAGTCGAACCTCTGATTCACGGCAAACAATGCAGTTTTCTTCTTTTTCATAGTTATCAGATTATTATTATTAGAATATTAATGCAAACATGTAAAGAAAGTTCTTAAAACATGTTGTTTTCCCAACTAGGCCTTAATTGAATGAATGCAGATGGAAAGGAAAAGTCAGGCACCAACTGGGGTGAGAGCGAATGGCAAACAGAAGAACATAGTGATTTAAGTCAGGTTTGTTAGAGAAACCCCGGAGAAGTTTCTCCAAGCATGACATTGCAGTGCACTTCAGATCCAGCCACACTCTAAGACAATTTCGGTTTCATCCCAAGGACAAAACTCCCAAACAAAAGTTAAGATGTGCAGTACTGTGAATGGTGCTCAGATCCTACATTAGAGAAACCAAACAGCCACTCTACAAGTATGAGACACATCATGGAAGAGCCATCTCGACAGGACAAGACTTCACACCTGAATCATGCCAGTGTTCACATTTTGGATTAAAAAAATGGACTCGTTCTTCTACTATCTAACATTCATACACATTCATACATGCATTCAGACTGATAGATGGTCTGAGTGAGGAGTAAAAGAAACCATGTATGACCACTGTCATTGACCATCATTAAACACAGGTGGTGGCTTATGATACCAGCTGTAAGCTACCTTAAATGCAGTCTTGAGGTCGTTTCCCATTTTGCACCAGATTCAATAGGTCGCATAGTAGGCTGAGGTATGGTCTCACAGTGATTTCATCCAAAACACATGATGCCTTTTGTGTGGCCTGCTTTAACAACCTGCTAACCTTATTTACAATCAGTATGTAATAATGATACTAAACATACAGAAGGCTGTTAAAAAATAAAAATAAAATTTACCCAGGTCATTTTAGCTTTTAGGGTGATTTTAAGCTGATGAAATCACCCTAAAAGCTGCCTTTGAGTTTAGTCCTGTCCGAGAGTGTTGCCTTTTGGGTCCTATCCTTGCTTGCCTTATGCAGCGTTACATGACATTAAATGGATATGGATAAGGTCTTTATCAGAAGAAACAGCTGTAAACTTATGAAAATACAGCTAAAAGTCCAAGGTTTATGCCCTCCAAAGCCATCAAGTGGGGCAGTCTTTTCTAGGCTAATTCTGGCCCCCAGGCCTTATATTTAACATCCCTGACTTAAACCATACACTCCAGGCCTTGTATCTATCATTATTTATTTAGTATTGACTAAAAAACAACTGAAAATCAGTTTTAGTTTGACAACACAGGTACCAGGCAAAGTACCAAAAACAATACTTATGTTTTCTACAGTGCATCTTGATAATATATTGCATTTGAGCCGTCATCCCTGATAGACGACTATGACCTTCAAACTCTGCACCTCAGTATGTAGTGCAGGCCTTCTGTTTAAAGTAAACAAATAAATGATAAAAGTCTTTGTTATAAAACAGTGATATCACAGAAATGGGGCACCGGGGTTTAGACATTGTAAAACGTCAAAAATAAAGTTAAACTGAAACTGAAGACCAAGAGTCAACATTTGTTTTATAGTGTGAGGAAGAACATGATGCTGTCATCATGAAAATATACAGAATACTGTCTTTATGTGTAGAATAATTAAAGTTATCCTCAAAGTTTTACCAACCATTAATATTTGAATTGATCCATTTTTTTTTCTTTTTCTCTATTTTTTGCCAGGCAAACTGTGGAGGAGACGGACAGTGATCCAAGCTCCGCAGGGGGATGGGAGGCCATGTCCATCCCAGATGGAACAGTGGAAGCCCTGCCTGGTGAAGCCCTGCTACAGGTGGAGATACAGCACCTGGTCTGAGTGCAAGTCTGAGGTCAATCAACCTTCCTCTTCCTCTTCATCAGAGTTACCAGAATAGTGAAACAGTATATTTAATTTTACTATCGTGAAAAAAATATAAAATCATGAAAGTCATATCAAAACCATCTTGACAGTACTCCCCTACCTACATGAGAAAAGATGAGGTGCAAAATGAAGGTATCATACAAGATGCTGTCATGACAATCTTGTGAGACTAACATTGCAGAGGATTGACACTGACCAACATTGTTATGACTTTTGCCATTTCACTATCTAGTAACCCTAAAAGACACTGTCACGCAAAACATTTAAAACATGATTCTTGGACTCCAGAGATGACACCGGAACTCAGTAGATCACTTTTACAAAAACCATTTATTGATTAAATACCTTCTGAAAGGGAGATGTACATGACCCGGCTGTCCCTGTAGATCTCAGCTTCCTTTGTGATACAAGCGAGGCCCCCTCCCCACATTACTCCACTTTCCTCTGCAAAACATAGTTATCAGGTTAAGAGATGAGACCCCCACCCAGGTATCCTCTGGGGAATTTCCACTGAGCTGTGTGTTTCTTTGTTCTACTCTCACAGCCCAGCATGGGGAAGGGTCTCCTCCAAGACTGCTTCTAAGTTTTATGACACCTTTAGGCCTTTATTCATCCTCGGGGCAGTGTTATGTCTCCATAGTATTTCTATATTCGATCAAATACATTTTTAATTCCTAAACTAAGTTACTAAAATCATTAACGCGCATGCTTCCAGAGCATGTCTTTTGTCCCGTCTTCCTTCTCTGACCATAACCGGTCCTGTCAGATGGCCCTCCCTGAGCCTCGTTCGGCCAGAGGTTTCTTCCTGTTAAAATGGGGTTTTTCCTTCCCACTGTCGCTAAAGTGCTTGCTCATCGGGGATCATGTGATTGTTTGGTTGGTCATTTGATTTTTGGGTTTTTCTCTGTATGTATTATTGTAGGGTCTACCATACAATATAAAGCTCCTTGAGGCCACTGTTGTTGTTGTTGATGTTGTTGATGTATGAATAAAATTGAATTGAATTGAAAATTGAGACTAAGTATTCATAAAAATGTTATAAATTAAAAATGGGACAATTAACATGACAAATATCTTAACTTGTTGTTGTTGTTGTTGTTAAAATATTTTAATATTTAAATAGTTTCAAACAGCAGCTAAGCAGTAGTTTGTTACTTTTTTTGTTTTGAATTTTTTTTTAACTTTCAAAGGAATATCACACGCTGAATGTTATTAAAACTACCAGCTCGCTGTTTATGAAAGACTGGGCTACCGAAGTTAAATTTAGATTGAGTGGTATCCATATTTAATGTAATTCTGTTTGCTTTTCCATTAGGGAGCGAGGTGTGGAGAAGGTCTGAGATTCAGGAACGTGTCGTGCTTTGTGTCAGACGGTTCGGGTCGACAGGATGGTAGTCTGGTGGACGATGAACTGTGTGGCGATCTGGAGCCCTCAGTGGAAGGAAACACGCAAATAGTTCTGCAGGAACCCTGTACTGTACCCTGTCCAGGTAGGTTGTGGTTGAGTCCAAAAGACTTCTTTGCCAATAAACAACAGTCACTTGTTGAGAACAGTAACTTGTCTGTTACTATTGGACCCAAACCTAAGAGCATTCACACAACTATTACAATGAATGTGCTTCACTATTAAATGCACTGACAACATTTTTGATATTGAAAGAAATTCTGCTGTGCTGGTTTGGAATATTTAATTTTCTGATAGATTCTGAATTTTGTCTTTAAAAAAGGAGCCTTGCTTACACACAATAGTTATTCACACAATTTGATAGGGTTTTATGCTAGGACTTTATACATGACCCCCCAAATAATGTAATAACTAGTTAAATTCCTCTGTGAAGTGGACAAAACAAAGCAGTTATCATAACTAAAGGTATATAATACACACCTACAGACATGTCGTTTAATTTTCTACTTTTATATTCAAACCAAACTGAACTTCTTTTTTGAATTTAAATCTTAAACTCTCAAAAACAAGTGCATAAGTATGTACATACACTGAAAAAAATATATAAATGCAACACTTTTGTATTTGCTCCCATTTTTCATGAGCTGAACTCAAACATCTGAAAATGTTTCTACATACACAAAAGACCCATGACTTTCAAATACTGTTCACAAATCTGTCTACATGTGTGTTAGTGAGCACTTCTCCTTTGCTGAGATAATCCCTCCCACCTCACAGGTGTGGCATATCAAGGGGCTGATTAGACAGCAGGTGAGCCTTAGACTGCCCACAATAAAAGGCCACTCTGAAATGTGCAGTTTGATCAAACAGCACAATGCCACAGATGTCGTAACCTTTGAGGGAGCGTGCAATTGACATGCTGACTGCAGGAATGTCTACCAGAGCTGTTGCCCGTGAAATGAAAGTTCATTTCTCTACCATAAGCCGTCTCCAAAGGCGTTTCAGAGAGTCTGGCAGTACATCCAACCGGCCTCACAACCGCAGACCCGTGATGAGATCCTGAGGCCTATTGTTGTGCCATTCAACTATGACCATCACCTCATGTTGCAGCATGATAACACACGGCCCCATATTGCGAAGATCTGTACACAATTCCAAGTCACAGGTGCACAATACCTGATCAACTCTATGCAACGGAGATGTGTTGCCCTGCGTGAGGCAAATGGTGGTCACACCAGATACTCTCCGTTGAGGAGAAAAGCATGAATATGTTTGTATACTAAGGTATCCATTGTTTAAATGTCCTGGGCAGTCGAAAAAGAGGCAGAGCAGTCGAGAAATGCTAGGAGCTAACTGGGCACTAACCGTGTCATTCAAAAGTGGAAGTGACGTAAGATTTGTGCATGCGTGGTACGGATCGGGTTTCCGGTACAGATTGGATAGTGACAGTGATGTTTTTTGGGTTACTGAAGTTGGGCTAGCTGGTATATAATGATGTGCTATGTGATCACTAGCAAAACAGCTATGTTAGCATAACATAACCACAGCAAGGCTGGAGGATCAATGCTTTTTTCCACTTTTTCCCGATGGTTAGTGACAAATGCAATCGCATGACAGGATGCTGTAAACGGACCAGGCTTCAGTCAGAAGAACAACTGAGATAATCCATCCACAAGTTAGTCATTAATATACTGCAACAACATGGGAATAGAGCAGCTGTGAGAGAATTCAACACTAACGAATCAATGGTTTTTGTCTTTCCACATATTCCAAAACGTGCTTCTTCTTCGTGCTTTCAACCAAAAAACCATCAACGTGCGCTATCGCGGTAGAGCGGTGGTATCAAAATCTCTACCGCTGGCCCATTTTATATCGTTTCTACCGTATACCGTTTCTACCGCACACGCCAACCTTGAAGGAATAAAATGAGCCAGAAATGCCGAATGACAAGTTTATTTTTATATCCACTGCTCCAGTGGATATGTTCATAAAAACACTGTGTTTCAACAAACAAGTGTTGAAACACATGGTGTTGGTAGCTCATGGTGGTCTGAAAAAGAATCAAACAAAGAGAGTGTGCCACAATACTGTAGAAGGTAACAGCTAGAAAAAGACATTGGCTTAAGTTTTGTGTTTTTAAAAAATTTGTATGACGATGATGAATTTAGTAATTTAATTTTTAAAAAATATATATCATAAAGCAGCCATGTTTACATAGGTGGTTGTGTCATTTCTGCAAACACTCAGTAACATTGACTTATTCTATCACATATAAAAAATGTTGACATTTTAGTAAGAATCTAGAATTAGAAACATTATGTCTCAGAGTGATGCTGAAAAACTATTTTAGCAATTTATTACTTCGAGGCTGTAATTAATTTCTATGAGGTTGTATTAAAAACAAACAAACTGAAAAGCGTTCAGTTGATCCAAAATGATGAAATAGTACTAATAGGGACTAGAAAGAGAGAGAGGATATTTCTCCCATGTGTACTTTACCTCAATGGCTGCCCGTTAAATCCAAAATCAAAATTAAAATCCTGCTCAGGCCCCATCTTATCTTAATGACCTTATAGTACCATATCACCCTATCAGAGCACTTCGCTCTCACACTGCAGGCTTACTTGTTCCTAGAGTATTTAAAAGTAGAATGGGAGAGAGAACCTTTAGCTTTGGAACCAGTTTGGATTCAGGAGACAGACACTATCTCTACTCTGATGGCTTGAGGCTTAAAACGTACCTTTTTGTTAAAGCATGTACAGTAGTTAGAGCTGGATAAGGTGATCCTGAATTCTTTCTTAGTTTCACAGGTACAGGTCTAGGCTGCTGGGGCCTTCTGTGATGCTGGCCAATGAATGTTTCACGTTCACTCATCTTTTCTAGTCTCTATGTGCTTACACACCTCTCTGCATTTTATCATTAGTTATTATTAATCTCTGGACCTGCTCCACAGTGTATTTTTTGTCCTGTCTCCCATTACTCCAGCTCCAGTTCTGCCAGGGATTTCTTCCTGTAAAAAGGGAGTTTTTCCTTCTTGTAAATACTTTCAATATTTAATAACCATGTTGTAATGCATTTCTAAATATTTTGGATGGCTACCGTTAACTGATAACAGATGCTCATTTTAAAGAATGTTTAATGTGTAAGATTTGTGTTCCATTTCATTTATGTTTCATTTTTTTCCCCTTTTATTAGTTTAATGTTACATTTTAACAGCAGGTGATTAACATTCTTGAATCACTTGTACTTGAGCTTTAAATTAATCACTTTTGGAAAATCATTTAATAATAATGCTAAAAGTTTTGTTGTCACTGCAGTATGTCTTTTTGTCCATTTACCACAAGGACAAAAGAAGAAATAAAGAAATAAATTAAGCTAAACTTAATCATTTGCTGGGGACATGAAGAATTGGCAAAACAAGAATGAAACATTTGTGAGGTTTTATTTGAGTAAATAATGTCGATTATTTTTTAAAAATCTGTGCATAGGCTGAGGAGATACACCACTGGAGCTCTTATCCAGTGGTACATCTGGTGTTTTGTACCTAAATCTTTCATTATTGTGTCACCATATTTATCAAAAACTTAAATAGTTTTTACACCTTACAGTTATGTTGCATTTTGGTTTGCTTAACTAATTTATGCTTTGCAGGAGAGTGCTACTTGACAGACTGGACTGTTTGGAGTTCATGCCAGCTCAGCTGCGTAAATGGGAATGACCTGGGCTTTGGTTCAGTGCAAGTTCGATCTAGAGCTGTAGTGGCCCAGGATCCAGAGAACTTGCTGCAGTGTCCAGAACAAGAGCTTGAGGCACGACCATGTACAGGTTGGTCAGAAGAGTCCCGGTCAAAGGATTTTATTGTTTTATCTAAACTGCAATTAATCCAGAAATGTAAGCATTTATATAGTGGTGTCCCTTCTTCCGATTTGTCACTCTTACATATTTTCAACACTAAAACATTCAGGTCTAATGAACACAAAAAATAAAAATGGTAAATAAAAGACAGACAATATTCATGTTTATGTAATTTATGTAAATGAATTACAAAAAAATCAAAATCAAAAATAATTTCTAAATTTTCTTAAAACAACAAAAACCATCTGATTATGTCCTTTTTGTAGATGGTGAATGTTTTGATTACGAGTGGAAAACTGGACCATGGAGAGGCTCATCTCGGCACGTCTGGTGTGAGCGTTCAGATGGTCTCAATGTCACAGGTAATAAGACCCTGCTTACTAAATGAACAAATGAACTAAATAAACTATAGTTTCCCAGTTTTCCAACTTTTATGCAAATGTTTATGAATTACTTTTTTATATTATTGAACTAGTTTTAGTCATAATGGAGATGGCTGGAGTGTAAAAGCTCATGAAATGAGGTTGAAAAGTCAATTTTCAACTCTGCTAAGCCTAACCTTTTTTATCATTTAATGTTTAAGTCTACTCTTTTCCCAATTTAGGGTCTCTTCTTTAAAATGGGACCCTCGATTTACTGAATGATCAAATTGCCATTGTAGACCAGTTTACAGCCTGATCTCAGACAGAGCAGATATAAATGTGTGCATGAGTTCTGAAGCTGCCACAATGAATCTTTGACATGAGGATCTGCTCTATGCTTAGCAGAGTGATAATGTGGATAGGGTTTCCTAAAACAGTCTTTCCCACAAGCATTACTAGAAAGAAAATTTGAGATACAGATAACAGATGCATATCAGTGCCACAGTGATGATTGAAGCCTGCTGTACATTACCATCAGTGTTAATATCTGCACTTGCATCAGATATAATTTGCATCACCTTCTTTTCCAAAGAGCCAATTCATATATTTTTGTATACATGAAGAAATATCAGGAGATCTGATACTGCAGATCCAGGTGTGCTGGCCCTTGCAGCTCTGATTGGCACAATGCATATTGTTATTGCCTGTTTATATTTTTTTCCTTGTAAGTAGTGGCATTCCTTTCATAAATATTATTGTTAATTTCTGCTCCTGAGCCCACCACCTAATAAATATTTAGTAGCCTCGATTTATCACCATGTTTTTGCAGACTTGCGTTTTTTTGTCATTGTCAGTCACACACTGTCTACACCATTCACATTACTTTATTCGTAGTGGGAAGACAATCATATTCTACATAGCTTCCCTTTGTACAACCTAACATTACAGCCATTAGCCATTACATAGAAAGACCATCGAAAGACGTGATGGTGTGAATGAGGCAAGTTTTGCAATGTGCTTTAAGTGCTCAGAGTAGAAAAGCACTATATAAGAATCAGTCCATTTACTGGCTGCTGTTTTGTCTATACTGTACCTCCCTTCATCTGACCACACACTTCCTGCTGCATATGCTCCGGCCACGTGTCACTGTGGACAATAACATTTTACAGATAGGTGGCAGCCTATGTAGTGTGCAGCCACAGCACCTGGTCCATGAGGTGGTGGAAAGTGCCTGGAGCTCCAACAAGCCAAAAGGAAGGATGACCAGTTGGTATAACCCATATAGAGTGGAAAAGGCCATCTGTCAGTACCTCCTGGTCAAATCCATCAAAAATTCATAGACCCATCTTTCTTCAGCCAATTCCCTCTGAGCTGTTCACCTTTTGTGTTCAGTATAAACAATAAGCAAAAACAAAGAACCAAACAGAACATCAAACCTCTGGTTTGACCTTTTGAACTTTACTTAATAGGTGGATGCCTTGCAACAACCAAACCAAAGGCAGACCGATCGTGTAACCCACCATGCACCAAGCCACAGTCTCTGTGCACAGAGGTGAGTATATAATGAAGTGAATTTAGTCATTCTTCTTACATCTGTGGTCAAATCCAGTCTTCAACTTGCACTGTGCCATGATTAACTGTCTGAATGGATTTGAAATGTATCTAACATTACTATTTTAGATCAGATGCCAGGCTTTACATTCTTGTGAACTATAGACAGCTCATTAAACCCTTTGGGCTAGAAAATAAAAATTCCACCTTTGCTTTTTGATTATAAGATTCAAATTACACATCATTTGAAAAATGAAATGCTTATTCTTACAAATATTAAATTCAGTGTAGATAATTATCACTAACAGCATGAGAAGTTGTTTCTCATTCTGTTATAGTTCAAATTTATACACAAAACAGCATTACAGTACAAAACAATGTAACAGTGTGCAGCACCAGTATTAGTTTAAATACTTCAAGTATTTGAATAAAGTGATCCTCTGGGTGAAATTGCTGTGATAAGGCTAAACAATAGACACTTCCTGTTAACTGAACACCTCCACATATCCGTTATTAAACAGCTGTAAAACCTTTTGATAGATAAGAAAAGTCTTTAACAGCATTGCTGTATGAAATCAGTCATAATCGACATTTTTAAATCACCCACAACATGCTGCATTATCCCACCCGTCTGTCTCTTCCTCGAGAATGTTTTATTATTGTATGGTCTACCCTCCAATATAAAGCGCCTTGAGGCACTGCACTGCGAACAACAGAGGGTCTAACTAGCGATCCCAATTTTGTTCATCCTCGCGAATAAACTTACGAATCATGGACTTTAAAGTCTTATTCAGCCTCTCCACCAGCCCATCGGTCTGAGGGTGGTAGGTCCGAATAGATTTAATGCCCAGTAATTCGTACAGTTCCTGCAGTGTGCGCGACATGAACGATGTGCCCTGGTCAGTCAGTATTTCTTTTGGAATACCGACTCGGGAGATGACCTGAAACAGTGCCTGCACCACGCTCTTCGCTGAAATGGTGCGCAGCGGTACTGCTTCCGGGTATCGCGTTGCATAATCCACCAAGACCAATACAAAGCGATAGCCGCGTGTACTCCGGTAAAATGGCCCGATGAGATCCATACCAATGCGTTCAAACAGGATCTCCATCAGTGGTAGCGGGCGCAATGCCATTCGTGCGAGTGTCGCGACTCACTCGATAAAGTCGATCATTCCGTAACCGGAAGTGGGGGTAAGTCTGCGCAGCGTCAGGGCGCACCAGGCGACCATCAACATCTATCACTTGGTCATAGGCTGAGCGTAGGGTGTCGTCCCGAGACTGCTCCAGTGGAAAATCTTCCGTGGGGTGCACAACGGGAGGCAGCGGGGCTTCCGTAGAAGTCCCCGCCACCTCCTCCCCCCCGGAGTCAGTGTCAGTCAACACCGCGTCACCGCTGAGCGCCGCACAAACATTACATGAATTTACTGGTCGCGATCGCATCCCCGCGTACTGCCCCAGTAAGCTGTGAAACCCCGGCCAATTTGTGCCCAAAATGAGGGGATGCGACAGGCGCGGGCTAACCGTCGCCTTTATACTATGCGTTTTGCCCCTGAATTTTAGCAGCAGCGACACTGCTGGATACTTGTGAATATCCTGTGCACACATTTCACCTCCACCCACACTGCTTCCAACAATGCCCCGGGGCGAACCAGGCTTTGGTGAACCAGGGTCTGCGTGCAGCCCGTGTCCACCAAGGCGTGGTATATACCCCCTTGACACCTTACCGGTATGTGGTATGTCCCTCCCGGACCGGGGGCGGGTGCTGGGGCCCCGGCGATGCGGAACACCTCCATTAGCGGACAATCCTGGCGTAAGTGCCCCGGCTGCCTGCACTTCCAGCAATCCAGCCCTGGCGTCTGTGCGGCTCCCCGTGGCTCCGGGCTGGCGCTGGGCTTGTCGATGGTTGCGGCTGGAATCAGCGCCGCGAATGGATTCCTCGGGATCCATGCACCGGCTCTTTCCGTCCCGCCGATCTTCCTTCCTCCGCGTAGCCAGCGGCAGCGGCTGAGGTCAGGTCCGGCGGCCGGTGACAGCGGACCCAGCGGGCGGTAGCCTCCGGCAAACCCTCCACAAACTGCTCCAGCACCACTAGGTTCAGCAGCCGTGCTTCCTCCTCCATCAGCCCTGGTCGCAGCCATCTTGCCGCCGCGTCTTCCAGCTGGCGAGCCCAAGCGAATGGTCGCAGCAGTCTGCTGTGCCACCTGCTGGCGTATCAAGCCAGCTGCTGGTCCTGAGACGCCGCCTGGCGAGCCGACAAAGCCGCCAGATCCTGCATCATTTGCTCCAGTATTTGTAATGGCTGAATGGGAGCCTGGGCATCAGCTGCGGGGCCAGGCTGAGCGTCGGGCTGAGCGGCTGGCGGACCTGGTGGGGGAGCTAACATCACGGCGTGGTCCTGGGTTTCGGCACCACTGTGACACAGGACCCATACACACACGGACACATGGCGTTGTGCGCTACAGCAGCTTTATTTATTGCCGCTTTCCATACAACACAATACAGGCTTTCGGCTCCAGCCTCAGGCGTAGTCCCCTGTCGCCCGTATGCCACACACACCTCTCGTCCCTTCTCACTGCAACACATAAAAAGAGACACTCATTAAGCAGTGCTGCACACCTGTTTCTCCCCTCCTCCGCGCCGCCCCGTGAGCTCACCGTATCACTGCAGCAGGCCAAAGACCACGCCCCCGCCACACTATCATTTTGAGGTCAAAACATTTTTAACATGAATAAAAGAGTGAGGCCATTCACACTATGCTAGTGGTGGTAGTTTGCCCTCCAACAAAAAGCAAATACAAAAATGTGTTTCAGAAGAGGTGTAGATGAAACAAATAGAAATACATGCTGAGAGGCGTGTGTCAGAGGTGCATCTCATGTCATGTCAGGGATTTACTTACATTGTGAGAACAAGCATACAGGTACAGGTGTGGATTAACTGTTTTGAGAATTTTGAGGAATCAAGATTGTAGTACAAAGTACAAAAGGGTGGGTCTAAAATGTGGCGCTTTAAGATGTGTTGGCTTTTCAGCATTTTCAATCAATATCTTCAACTGAATATTTTTTTTTCCAAGGATGAAAAACACATCCAGGCTACTGAGTTTGGAAAGAAAAGTGACTGGACTTTTTTAAGTTTCTTAAAAATGTTTCACTTTTCATCTAAGAAGCTTCTTCAGTTGATTTTTAAGCCCTATTGGGAGTGGCCCATAGGAGGGTCGTTGACCATCTATTGATCAAATCTAAAAATATGAGCGTATTCCTTCCAGTCATGGCTTCGCTGCAATGGCTTCCTGCTTATTTTAGAATTTAGTTTAAAATGTAATAGTCTATGGTGGCCATTTGTGTCCACTTCACTTTTCTTTTTTCAACCATTTTCTCTGTGTTAATGCAAATGAAATGAAACTTGCCAAGGGTCTTTATTTTTGTCAGATGTTTTAATTTTTAAATTCAGCTGTTTAAAAATATCAATAATATGCACGCTACACTAAATAGTTCCTTTCAGTTCTATCGTGGCCATTTTTGGCCCATTGAAACCCATTATAACCACCTTTTTTGATTCCTTGATATTGACAGTACTAAATCATGCAATTTAGGTAAAATTGCTTTCATTCTAAACTAAACACATGAAAATTGTAGTTTTTAATGTTTTTTACCAATTTACATTATTTACTCATTTTTGGCCAAACAAGCAATTTCATGTAATATTCTTAGTTTTCAATAGGGGTGTTTGATGGATTACCACAGTCCAATGGCGCAAAAGAATCACACAATTTTGACATAGGTTTGATCTTAAGGATCTAATAGTTTGTGTTTATGCATGACATTGCAGCAAAAACATGTAATTGCAAGATAGACTGGAATAAATTATGACGCACCAAATATTACAGAGGCTGCAATGAATTTCTGCTGATGAGCTTTAAGGGTCCCAGTCAAAATTAGCTGTGAAGCACATGCTAAAAGCACTTTTACTCTTGTATTTGTCATAAAAGATACCATACCCAAAATATTACCTCTCAAAAAGACAAAAAACA
>VUQR01032454.1:0-12745 GCA_015108515.1 Hemichromis elongatus
ATGATGTGGTGCTGTCTAACCCTACACCAATCAAACAGCGCGCTTATCGGGTTAGCCCGGCAAAAAGGGAAACCATAAAACAGGAAGTTGAGTATCTTCTTCAGAATGGATTTGCAGTGCCCAGCTCCAGCTCTTGGAGTTCCCCATGTCTCCTGGACACAAAGGCAGATGGAACCCCAAGATTCTGCACTGACTTTCGAAAGGTAAACTCTGTCACTGTGCCAGATGCACATCCTTTGCCGCTCATTGATGACTGCATTGATGAAATTGGACCTGCAAAGTACATTACTAAACTGGACATGTTAAAAGGGTATTGGCAAGTGCCTTTGACACAGCATGCATCTAACATTTCAGCTTTTGTTACCCCTGACCACTTCCTGCAGTATACAGTTATGCCTTTTGGCATGTGTAATGCTCCTGCAACATTTCAGAGACTGATCAATAAAGTGTTAGGAAACATCCCTAACTGTAGAGCATACTTGGATGACATTGTTGTGTACAGTAGTGACTGGTCAACTCACGTGGCTACGTTGAAAGAAGTCTTCACTAGCCTAGAAAATGCATCCCTCACCTTGAACCTTGCCAAGTGTGACTTTGCTAGGGGCAGTGTTCTCTACCTTGGCCAGCAGGTCGGTCTAGGAAAAGTGCGCCCTGCAGACATCAAGGTTTCTGCGATTAAGGAGTTCCTCCAACCAACCACCAGGAGGGAACTGAGCCGTTTCCTTGGAATGATAGGATATTACCGACGGTTTTGTAAAAACTTCTCCACGGTGGCTGCCCCTCTCACTGACCTAACCAGTCCCTCAAAGCCTTTCGTCTTGTCCGAGGGTTGCCAACAAGCTTTCGAAAGCCTTAAGGGCTTACTTTGTTGCGCCCCTGTCTTGTCTGCTCCTAACTTCTCTTTACCATTCAAACTGGAAATAGATGCCAGTGCAGTTGGGGCAGGAGCAGTGCTTCTCCAGGAGGATACCAAGGCATTGACCATCCTGTAAGTTACTTCTCCCGGAAGTTTGACAAACATCAGCTCAGGTATTCTACCACTGAAAAGGAGACACTTGCTTTGTTGTGGGCCTTGCAACATTTTGAGGTTTACATAGAGTCAGGTCAGAGTCCAGTTAAGGTATTCACTGATCACAACCCTTTGGTTTTTCTTTCCAGAATGTATAATCACAACCAGCGGCTTATGCGTTGGTCACTGATTATTCAGAACTATGCTCTCACTATCCAGCACAAAGAAGGGTTCAGAAAACATTGTAGCAGATGCACTCTCCCGTGCTGTTTAGATATATCACCAAACCCTGAGTTTGGTTCTTAATGGGTGGGGGTGTTACGTGTCAAGAGATGTGGCTTTGCTTTTGTGTTTTCTTTTGTCTTTCAGGTGCCACCCACCCTCCACCTATTGGCCATTTCAGACGTAATTGGCAGGTGTCTATTGGCTGGACTGGGGACAATTGGCCAATCACACTCCAGGGATCAGTACAAATGAGCAGCTCGCTGGCAAGCTGGTGGCTGCTGGATTCTTGATTAATGGCAAATGTTTGTGTGAAGGCTGCTGTGTGTTTTCAGAGTGTGTGGTGGGAGGCTGGACAGGTAAGCTGGGGTACCCTATACATTCGCTGTAGAGTTTTACCTGTTAAACACACTAGGTTATGCGGTTGATGCCACTTTTGTATGTTTTTACTGACCTTTTGTCGAGCAGCTAGATAGGCCTTTTGTTTTGCATTTTGTTTTAGTTAGGCTCAGGAAATCTGTCGACCTCTTTTTGTTTTGTTAATTTCATTGATTTGGCTCAACCGCCCAGTCCTCCTCCCCCCACCTTTTTTTCTTTTGTTACTTTTGTTAACAAGACTATCAAGGCAAATAATCAAATAAACCCTGCCTATGTCTTAACTTTCCTGTGGTCCTTCTCCTTCATTGATTTTGGTTGTCCGGTGTTGCTGTCCTTCTTGCCTTTGCCCCCACCTTGGTGGGGGGGACGTAACAATAATGAGAACACACCCACGCAGCCATGATGAAGGAGGTTGGCTATGTATTAAACACTTCAAAGGATGCTTTTTCACGAACATCTAGTTTTCCAGAAAAATACTTTTAAAATCACTTTTCAGGGGATCTTGTAACTGAATAAGATCTTTAATTACAGCCAACAGAAGCAGCAGAAGTCTTGCTTCTAATTGCTTTTCCAGTTAATCTAAGCACAGATATAATATGTATAAACACAGATGCTGAGGGATTTCAAAGTTGCTTTCTTTTTGGCTTCTAAAAGCCCAAATGAGCCTAAATTCAGTCTTACCACCAAAGAACAGTTGACCTTCTGTGGTGATGGGAAATGAGGGAGCAGAATGAGCAATGCCTCCTTCGCCTTTATCCACAGAGATTGTTAAGCGACCACGTCTGGCTGTGAGATCCACTGAATGCCACTGACCATCATTTAGAGCAGCACCTGAGAAAACAGCAGGTGTCAACCTGATATTTCATTTATTTTTATTTTAAAAACAGTATTAAAAAAATAAATGAGTAAGGGGTTGACACATGAAAGGTTAGAATTTCATTGTGCAGGTTTATAAACTGACCTGCACTGAGCTCCAGCATCACTGAGCCACTTTTATGGATCATCAGTCGGAGTCTGGCATCACTCAGATATAACCAGACCATGCCCTCTTGTTGAGGGAGGCTAAAGGTGAGCAGAAGCCCTCCCTTGTTCCACGTCCTGAACTGGAATCCGACAGACACGCCACCCAGCGAGGACGCCGTAGTCCCGGGCAACTGGAGGAAGCTCTGGGGTCCGGAGAACGTCAAAGCAACGGAAACTGGCTCAGCACAAGAAAAGGTCACATTGCCCTGAGAGAGAAACATGAAGAGGGAAGAGAGGGGAGGTGGCAAAAAAAAAAAAAAAGATTACTGGTGAGATAAAACAACATAAAACATGAATATTAATCAGCTGCTGAGGGCGTGTCGCTGTGACCTTGTGTCGCAGCGATCTCATCAGCAAGTCTCCTTGAATATAGCGATATAGCATTGGCTCCTAACTGAAAACAGCTGATGTCACCCATCACAGAGCTGTACGGGGAGGTGGATATGCATATGAACAGTACTATACAGGCATTTCCATTGCGGACCATTGTTTTGAGTAGTGGTAATGATACTAGGTCCATTGCTAAGGCTGTAGCGGTTATATATTACAGTCCCTGCTCTCTTCTGGGAATATCAGCCTGCTATCTTTATAATGCTCTGGAAACACAGATGACATCTAAAAGCCCTTTGTAGAGCTGTTAAAGTGATATATGAAAGTATATGGTGGAGAAAGCTTCAGCACCGCAAAATAAAAAGTAAAAAAGTGGGCTATAAAATTCCCCAAAAGCCATTCACTAACACATATGCACAACCAAAATACTCCACATTACTGTTACCATGCCTTTAAGAAAGGCTAAAAGTGCTCTCTTTATCAAGACAGACTACAACAGTGTTAATACTCTATTACTATGAGATGTACGGAGCTCTTGTAAAACAGCCTCTATTAGACCTTCAGCCATGCATGTGAATCTCTGAACCATTTTTACCAAGACGTTTTGCTTCTCTGCTCTCTCATCCTAAACTGTAATGAGAAACCATTTGTTACAAAATGGTTCAGAGTTGCTCTCCACTGAGTTCACTACACTTATTGTCATTGGAGAAATTTTTTTTTTTCCTTTTTCTAATGATAAAGGCGAGGAAAGGCTTACTAGAAATCTAACCAGCATCAAGGCTCCTCTGTCTTCTCATCATTTAGTCTCCTCGTTAGGCGCTCATTAACATCATTAACCAGCTAGCAGCGCCGCTGCCGGCATTCACATAATTTCCCAGTGGTGCTCTGAGGATGTGAACATGTATGAACACACCTGCACGTTCAAACTCATTCGTATACTCTCGAGGCTAACCTGTCGTTATTTATGCACGCGA
The DNA here is from genome assembly GCA_015108515.1 of Hemichromis elongatus. NCBI lineage: Eukaryota > Metazoa > Chordata > Actinopteri > Cichliformes > Cichlidae > Hemichromis > Hemichromis elongatus. Next base: position 3,937 of record VUQR01032454.1, read on the forward strand.
AGGATTGGTGAGTGCTGGATTAGCAGCAGAGGAATCTGCCTCGTGGTGTTTGTAGGGATTTCTTAATAATACAAATAATCAAGTCACTAAAAGAAAAAAAAAACGACACTGTGTCACGATCCTGCGGTTTATACTTTTTTTTATTATATTTTTAGTGCCTCAAATCTAGCTATTAATGCTGTGTTTTCTCTCAGATATAAAACCCATAGAGCTTGGGGAGTTTGAGGAGCTGAACATCAAAGCACAAAATCTGTCATCATTACACTATAGAATATAAAAAACCTATGAGGTATACCAAAGAAGTACCTGAACTAGTATTTTTTTCCCATATCAACCCTCTTGAGGTACTGATAAATACCCTATCATGTAGCGCGTGTAAAGGACATATTTAAGACAGATTAAGCTTAAAGAAAATAGAATAGGTCTGAAGATAAATATAAGGACCGCTGTACAGCTCACACATAGGTCATTCTGCAATGCATTTACCTCCTAAAAGTCTATTTTCATTGTTAATTTAATCTTTCCACATTATTAAATTTTACTCACTGAAAATTTCAGTCTGAACACTGTTTCCCAATAATCTTGTATCTACCATATCAGTCCCTAGTCTTTAAATGAATTTTAATCTCTGCATACAACTGAGCCATGTGGTCACTATCTCCACTTTATCCCGGTTTTTGAAATGTTCAGGGCACCTGAACCAAATCGTCATCAGCTGTCTGCTTATACTGCTAACTGTACACACTAATAATTGTTTAATAATGCTTATGTCTTTAGAATGAATTTATATATATGATATATTAAAAAATGCTATATAATCAGGACAACAAAACAAGAATAAATGGCACAGTAACAAAAAGTTTAAAGCAACAAATTACATAAAACTAAAAAAAAAAGGCAGCTAATGCCTGGTTCTGCGGAGGTTTCTTCCTGTTAAAAGGGAGTTTTTCCTTCCCACTGTCGCCAAAGTGCTTGCTCATAGGGGGCCATTTGATTGTTGGGTTTTTCTCTGTATGTATTTTTGTAGGGTCTACCTTAAAATATAAAGCACCTTGACGTGACAGTTGTTGTGACTTGGCGCTATATAAATAAAATTGAATTGAATCGAATGAATGAAATAAGTGCATAAGATTACAAGAATTCAAATGCCAGTAAAGGCATTAAGTTTCTGTTGCAAAGCCTCAGATGCTGAGGCAAACTGTCTGAGAGCCTGGAGTCACTGCAAAAAAAAAGTGCTTTCTTAAAAAGAGAAAATGGGTGTTCTTGGTATCATGTACTTACCCTGACAGTAACTTGGTGGTCACTTTTCTTAGCTAGCTCTATCAAGTTGAAGCCATTGTACAGCAGGTTTTCTATGCAGCCATGGAGGTCCTTACCGGAGGTGTCTGGTTTCTGTGAGTGAAGGCTATGGACAGCTCCTAAACTCAGCTACATAGAGATAGCAATGTAAAATGTGAAAAAAAAATTGTATACTTTTTGTGCACATTTATATGAACCTGCCACTGGTCAGTTTTGAATCAGTGTGTTTGTTTTAGCGCACCTGTTCGACGGCCCAGCGACTGAACTCTGCCGGGAGCTGCACTCTCTCCGTGTTTTTGTCCACAGTGAGGTTGAGGTGAACACTTCTTTGCTCCAGTACTACATGGTGCCAATGCTGATCATCCAACAGGCTGCCAAGTGAGGCGAGACGCAGTGGTTCAGGGGAAGACTTAACTGAAAGAGAAAAGCAGGAGACAGAGAGAGGGGCGAGTAAGGAACAACAAGAGAAATGGTGAAGAATGCAAAAGATAAGATAAAAGAAGAAAGTAGAAAGGATGGAAGAAGAAAGTGTAGGAAAAACAGTACATTTAGGATAGAAAGGAGAAGGAATGGGGCAAAGGGAGAAGCGGATAGAGAAGGTGAAGAAGGTTAAAATCAGCGAGAGGAAGAAGAGAGATGGGGAGAGAAGATACATGTCATGGAAGAAAAACAAAGAGGATTGATGGATGGCAGGGAAAGAATGAGAGGTGGTAGAGGATAAAGCAGGCAGAGACAAACAGACCGTTATTGAGTGAAATAGAAATTACAAAGACAGATTGTTTGTTTTTTAATCAACACACCAAAACTGGGTTTTGTTTTTGTAAGAAACAAGAAAACAAGAAACATTGTACATCAAATTGGTTACTTTGAAATGGAAAAGTATAGAAGCACTCATCAAATTATTTTACTTAAGTCATTAGGAGTTTTCATTTTTCTGGTGGCTTTTAGCTCTTTTCCTATTTTTACCTGAGCTGACAGCCACTTTTGTTATATGACCAGTTAGCTTGTAGGGTTGTCAATATCTGACCCACTATTCTGGGGAACAACAACAACCAGACTTCATACTGCATCTAAATATTTCATTTTTCTCTGAGTCCCACAGTGGGGATCTCTGGGAGGTCACCCTTAGTCATCTCATTAGGAACAACTGGATATAACTGCACTGAAAACTGAAGCCAAATATGTGATAATACCTAATTTTGAGGGAAAAAACTGGAGAAGACACGTGGCAAGACACCATTAAAGATAGATGAGCACCAGCCGGTCATAATAAGTGGATCCATCTCCATTCCCCCCCTAGGGATGTGAAAGAAACTGTGTTTCTGCTTAGAGGGGGAACTGGAGAGAGCAGAATACTGTCAGTCATTAAAAATGTATTAGATATTCTTAAGGGAAAAGCAATTTCAACTTCAGAGAAAAAAACAGACCACTTGGAAGCTGATGGACAAATATATCTTTGATATTTCACTTCGGTCTTTGAGAATATATACAAACTAGTGAGAAATTGAAGGAAAACCCTGAACTGTTCATGTTTAAGGGATTTAAGGATTTAAGGACTTGGATTTCTGAACTTACTCTGCCTCCTGGTTCCCTACATTTATGTTCTTTCCTCTGTTTGTTACAACTTAAATATAAAGCTTAAAAACCTGCCTAATGATCTAATGAAACTGTACAACATCAGTTGTTATAAAATGTCTCATAAGATAAGATAACTCTTTATTGTCATTGCACAGTCATACATAGTCGATAGTACAATGAAATTGGAAAAATTGTCCCACGTCGGCACTACATACAACACGACACAACACAGTAACTTAAGTAATAAAACAAAGAATAAGTGTATGATTATTGCACATTATTATTAGTATTGCACCTTGTTATAAATATAACTATTATTATTGTTATTGTTGTTACCCCCCAAAAAGTCCATGGAGGTAGCCAATCAGGTCAGCTGTTTGCATTGATTAGGGCTATTGCCCTGTTGTAAAAGTTGTCATTTAGTCTGTTTGTCCGGGACCTCAGCAGCCTGAATCTCCTGCCAGACGGCAGCAGCTCAAACACCCGGTGTCCTGGGTGTGTACAGTCCAATAGGATGCTGCGTGCCCTCTCTAGACAGCGAGTGCTGTACAGCTCCTTCAGGAAGGGAAGAGGATGCCCAATGATTTTTGGGGACATATTAATGACCCTCTGAAGTGCCTTTTTTGTGTGCCATGGTGCAGCTGGAAAACCACACACAGCTGCAGTATGTTAGCACACTTTCAATGGAGCAGCAGTAGAAGACGATCAGCAGCTCCTCCTTCAGGTCCATTATTATGAGGTTGTGTTTGAGCTCCATTGGAGGTCTGTGTCTATTTGCACACCCAGCAACTTGAAACTGGACACCCTTTCCACACAGTCCCTAGTGATGCTGACAGGCTGCAGCTCAGATTTCCTCCTTCTGAAGTCGACCACCAGCTCTTTTGTCTTGGTGGTATTGAGGTCCAGGTTGTTGTCTACACACCAATCCTCAGCTCTGTACGCCGTCTCGTCGCCCCCAGAGATGAGCCCCACTACGGTGGTGTCATCTGCAAACTTAATGACTGCGTCTTCTGTTGCCACATTTTCTTCTTTGTTTGTGTCTCAAACTTTTAGTTTATCACATTTTACTGACTGCTGTCCGTTCGAGATAGAAAAAACGACAACAACAAAATAGTAACCTAACTAGCGCTATGGTTAAACTAACCACTGCATCATCTCATGCCTGCATTTCTGTTTGCTGGTAGAGTTGAGTAGGTGGTCATCCTGAATTTTGAACACTGTCAGGATTTTTTTCAAGACTACCTTTAGCCTTTAGCCTTCCGCTCAAGAGCACCATTTTTTAGCCACTACAAAAGATATTGTTCTGATTTGATGATAATGACACTAATTGCTTGTGTGGGACAGAATGTGTACACCCAGATTCACAGGTCAGCTCAAAGCTCTTGATATAAGTGGTGTGCACAACATCCCATATGACAATCGATAGGGAGCAAGAGGTCAGTGTAAGCTTTAGAGAGTATGACTATGGTTTCACATGCTCTGCTCTTCACAGTAATTATGTATTGGAAGGTTTAAATGACATGCTAGACCATGCTCTCATTTGCCATCACTGAAAAACTAAATGAAGGAAAATGAATATCTTTTAAAATAATTACATTTCCATCATTCAGCAAAGTTACCAAAGTTACCAAATCAATGTGAACTCAGGAGATGTTAAAGAATGATTCTGCCACATGCATATAGCCCAGAACTGTACCAAAGCTGGAAGGCCAGCTTTCCAGGTTATTTAAAATACATTTAGCAAAAGATGACAAGTCCTCCTCCTCGGTGCCTCTGCAAACTCCTCAGACAGCTGACAGGTTTAAGCCCAGACCCTTCGTGCTTCAAGCGAACATCGCTTACTACTGCAACGTCTTTCCACTCCAGCACGTGAGAACGATAACTTCCAGAGGCTGCTACAAATATGCTCAACATGCAACACGTTTTTCATTCTTTCTAAACTTCAACCTGATAAAACTAAATGAAAAGCCAATCATATATTCTATCTAAAACAAAACACACAGCAAATCCTACAAAAAATGTTTCTCTGAAACAAATATGTGATCCCGATGTCTGGTAAACTTTCACATTTCTTGGATCTTGGACCAGATTAGAACTGATTTTCACCTTGAAAACCATGAACCCATTACAGCTCTAACTAACAGAAAGTTGCTTAACAGGAATTATTGCAGTTTGGTACAATTCAAGATTTATAACAGCCCAAATCTGAGTGACTAGATTTAGCCCAGAAACACAATGTTCTTGGATATCTCGTGCTCGGAAGGAACACTAAAACTATTCTGATGCTATGTGGTGGCCCAACACCTTACTGAGCTTTTTTTTGTTTTTCGCCTTGAGTTTGTCACGTTTTTCATATTGTTACTTCAGGTGAAGTGAAGAAAAACAACTTTATTATTGTATCAGTGAGAATTAAACTAATGATACAGAGGAAGTCTGTCCTGTCAACACAGTTATTGTGATGACTTATTTGATTAGAGTCTGGATGAACAGATAGAGACACTGCAATCAATACGAGAGGAAAAATGAGAATCTCTTTATGGGCTTTGATTAATGGAAAAATTACTGTGTTGTAGGAGGTAGAGAAGCGGGCCTTACTGGATGGATGTTTCATTAGATGGATGATTTGATTACTGCATGAATGATGGGAAAGAGAAAGCAGGAATCAATATCAGAGATCAGAGGCCAAAACAGAAAATTGCTTTACTAATATTAATAAATAGAGCCATCTCTTTCCATCTCTTCATCAATCTTTCTTCGTGTGTTTTCTGTCTTTCGTATTCTCCAATCGTTTTTGGCTGGGAAATCGTGGCCTCTGAGGGAGGAAACTTTTCCAATTTTGAGGAGCTAATGGTAGAAATTTGAGATTGTCTCATCTTTTTTTGTCATCACAGTCCTCTGTTAGACATTGCCAGCAATTAAATGAGTAGTTTGTGTTATTTAATTAGCAATGCAATCAGTTTAATTCATCGGTATGTTAGATATAAATGATATAATAATGCTGATCCATAGAAGAGACGCAATCAAAAAGTTCCAACAAACCTGACCAAAAAAGGGAAAATTAAAAATATTTACCACCTTCCCTTCAAGGTCATCTCCATGTGCACCTCCTGACTACTGTCACTGCATCTGATATTTTTAGGTCACTCTGGAAGTCCCACTATGACCAGCTGTGCCGTGGTCCTGAGTCTTTGACCTGGCATTTTATGTTTTTAAATTTCTGTTTGTCATTGTTTAAGCTTATAGTTTCTTCATATTTAGTTGTCACTTTTGTGTATTCTCTTTTTATTTATCCTCTGTTACAGGTGTTTTTCTTTGTGCTTTTATCTTAGTCTTTAAGTGTCCTTAATTATTGTTCTTCGTCTCCCTCGTGTTCCCACGTTTTGTCAAGTCTCTGTCTGTTATGTTCTCCTGATGAGTTATTTCTTGTTTTATTTGGGTAACCTTTGTCTCGTGTGTTCTATGTTCAGTTTTAACTCACCTGTCTCATTATTATGAGTTACACCATACTGCCATAGTTCCCACCTGTTTTCCCTTAGCCTCATTATCTTGTGCATTTATTTGTCTCTTTGTCCTGTCTCATGTCTTCCCTCGTGGCCGTATCTGAATTATTTACCCCAGAGCTGTGTTGCTTTGCGTTTCTGTAAAAAGCTGAGCAATAAGCTGCATTTGGGTCCACTCCCTGCCTACCACACAGCTGAACATTGACAACTTGAACTTGTGCATCTTCCCTGAACCCTGCAGTGGCTAAAAACTCCAACTCTTTCATTTGGTTAGGTAAAAAGATGAAGTCAGACCCACGGTGGCATGTGCTATATCATGGAGGTCAGTTGTGCTGAGTGTTGTCAAATGCCTTACTATAGAACCCTATGTTGACAGTATGACACTGGGGGACAATTTCAATGTGCACAACCTTGTGAATGTCACAGAAAATGACAAACATGCTCCAGGTTATCTCCCTGAACTGATGTGTGGGTTCGGGTTTGGACACTTTGCGCTTTTCCTCTGACAACTTCTGGTTGCTTACAGGGTTGTAGCCAAAGCCCCGGCTCTCATTACCAGTGATGATCCTTATTAAGGTGACTTCTTAGTCAGTTTGACACATAAGTTGATATTTGCTCTCAACAAGTTTGAGTTCTGCATTGATATTGTAGCACAGCGGTGCAGTGGACTGCTGCCTCACATATTCAGATTCAAAAGTCATGTTCGGATGGGGCTGAATTAGAATCTTGTCCAGGCTTCCTCCCACAGTCCAAATATCAGCATGTTACATTAATTAGTCAGGATTGCAATTAACTGGTTCACTGTCTCTCCATAATACACTACCAACCTTTCCATGGTGTAACCTGCCTTTCACTAAATTTTATTCATGAGAGTCTCCAGCCTCCTTGCAACCTTAGGATGGATAAACAGTTCAGATAGTCAAAATGGGACTAGGCCACAAAATAGCAGTCCAAAGATGAACATGTGGAGCTGGAGATGTTTTTATTTTTAAATTATTAAGTCATCCAGTCATAGAACCCTTTCATCCCATTTATTGAAACCTGATACCAAACATAACAGGTTTATGTTTATTACCATTTATAGTTTATTATGCCATTTTTCAGTTAAGTATTTGAATTGTATTTAGATTTATGACATATTTGTTTTTAACGAAATGTGAAGGCCAGGTTTTTACCAAAGGAGTACATACTTGTCTCAGTCCTGATATTTCTACCTTTCAAAACTCTTTTGTCTGCTCGCTCTTAGATCTCTGCATTAAAACTCTGTGGCTCAGCACTTACCAGGTTGCTTAAATGGAACCAATTAATGTAACAGATCACTTAACCTTGCACACACAAAGCCAGGCACCTTAGAAGAAACACTTGGTCCTATGTGCTGGAATAATCAATAAGATACCATAAGGAAAGTATATCTGATTAGACTCTGTGTAACACACACAAATACAGTTGATATCTTGTAGCTACATGACATCTCATGCCAGAAACAGTCAAAAAATTATTTTGATTTTTTTTTTCTTTTGCCTGTCCCGTTTGGCTCTTTTGCCCTTAGAATTATTGTCTAAAGGCGAAGAAAGATGCTCAACCAAATGGACCATCCTGCCTTGCCGTAGTGGTCCATTTGATTCACCTTTTATTTTTTATTTTATTTTACTTTCATTTGTTAAATACGGGACAGACTTGACTGAGGAAAAGAAAGGGGAGAAGGAAAGAGGAAAAGAAACCTATACAGGGCAAAAAAAACAACAATCAAGAAAATAAGTACAAAAGTAAATAAAAAAAAAATTACATATGTCAATAACCTGGATCACCTGTTGATTCCCACTGTTTCGATTCCGTGGAATCGTTAACAATTTTTACAAACGATTTCCTTATCGATTCCCGTAGCCTCGAATGACGTCACCACGTTGCATAGCGTCTTTTACAAAATAGGAAACATGGCGCCTAAGCGGCACAAACGCTCAAAAGTTTGGTTACATTTTATGAAAAAGGATGACAACAGGGCAACGTGCAATACTTGTGTGGCGGGCTTTGGCGAGGCTCACGGCCAGACAGGTGGGCTTCCGGCGCACGGGACCACGAGGCGCTCCGGCAACTGATGGAGGAACCTCCGTCTCCTCGAGCGGCTCCTCCTCCGTCACTCCCAGCTGGAGTGGCTCCGCTGGTCCCGGCTCGAGCAGCCCCTCACGCAGCTCCTCCTTCCCCGCTGCTCCCAGCTGGAGTGGCTGTGCTGGTCCCGGCTTGAGCAGCCCCTCATGCGGCTCCTCCTTCCCCGCCGCTCCCAGCTGGAGCATCTCCCCGCGCTGCGCTTCCGCTGCTGCCTCTCTCGGCTGGATCAGCTCCCCGTGCCGCGCCTCGGCCTCTCCCGGCTGGAGCAGCTCCCCGCGCCGCGCCTCGGCCTCTCCCGGCTGGAGCAGCGGCTGGAGCAGCGGCTG
>VUQR01032457.1:0-14311 GCA_015108515.1 Hemichromis elongatus
AGCAGCTTCCCTCTGGCTTAAATGCTGGAAGGCAGATGAGCTTCAGGTGTGCGGCTCCAGAGGAGGCGTGGACCGAGGGCGTGAACCCACAATGGGTTCAGAGGTAGAGCAGAGGTAGAGCAGACAGAGAGAGAGAGAGAAGAGAGGGAGAGGGCGATCAGCGTCCTGTAGTGTCCCCAGGCCGTGACAGGGCCATAAAGGATACACCTGACCCATCCTTCAAATCTGGGGAAATGAAGGCTGCCTTTGTCGGCCACATTTGCTGGAGTCTTTGAATTTGGACGTCTGGGGCTGCCCTCCTTCTTCTGCTGGGGTGAGCACATGGTTGTCATCAAGATGTGTAGCCTTGTGTCTTCAGTACTCTTGGGGGCTGCAGATGTCTCCGGGGCCTTTCTCTGTCTGCTTGTGGCTCCTGCCTTCCCTCCCAGTTATTGCGGCCCCTCACACTCATTATCAAATATGAGTGACAAAGACACTGAATACATGTACCGGCGTTACGTATATAGCCTCCTAGGACCAGGTGTCCACATATGTGAACATCACATTTTGGGTTGTCTAGACTAAAATACTAAATTGTGCTCTACAAGGGGCTGATATCCACTTACGAGGACATTATACTGACACTGTTCTATTGAAATTTTAAACAAATATATTCATATGTGCATCTCATTGTTCTCAGAAACAAAAATCAGGTAATTCTTTGTTTTTACATTCATCGGGTCCCGATATGCCCAAATATCAAAGAGAAATTAAAAATTCATGCCATGGAAGAGTTCGGGTCTTAGGAGGTTAAAATACAAAATATGAGTAACTGTATTCCGTTACAGTTACCATTTAAATAGGTGGTAATCAGAATACAGTTACTTTGTTGAAATAAATAGAATGCATGGCGGTCATTTCCTGTTTCATATGTTATGCTATCCCCTCTCTATGCCATCTCGAATTCTGATGATTAAACACAGTCGGGTGCAGGTTTAGCTGAGTAGGATGAGCATGTAGTCATATATCAACAAGGCAGAGAGCAGCCGGCCTGGGTTCAAGTATGACCCACAGCTCTTTCTTTCATTTATTTACTTTTTTATACTCCATTTCCATCTGGGATTGATACAGTTTCTCTGATTCTGATTGTTGGAAACCCAAACAAGACACGCAAGAAGAGGCTCTAATGTAAGCGTCCTGCTAATGTTAGGGGGTGTCAGTTTCACAATGGACCCAGAGCCAACACAACAGAGCCAGCGGTGCACGGCCAGGAATGCATGTCTTACTTGGACACCACTTAAGAAGAATGAGATGGGCCAAACTTCAGTATCTTCGATGTACTATTGCTGTGTGATTTTTAATACTATTAATGAAGGCTACCTGCCAACATTGTTAGCTGAGGTCAGTTCATAGACTGCAGACTGTTAGGTCATTTCTAAATAGTATAGTATAGTATTCGAGTCTGTACTCACGTTTTCACTAGTACGGACTTCCCAAGAACGCAGCGTGATCGTTCTACAATTGAAACGGCAGCGTACTTGATGACATCACAGCTCTGGAGTTTTTACTACCATCCACTCCTAATTTAACTTTTATTAATATTTGCAAATTTGCAATGGAAATAAAGGATGACATAAATAAATTATAAAAAAATATATCTAAAGCACTTTGGCAAAATTTGCTTTTACGTTTTAACAAGCCTCATACAGTTAACCACAATCACTATATTACAGAAACACAAGCTTCACCTCTGTATTAATAAAAATAGCACACATGTACGCCTGAATAAAAACAAACAGGTGAGATGTTAGAACACCTTTATTTTCATTTTAGTAAAAACTCAACCTTATAACAGACAGTTGCTGGGATTTGGACTGAACAAATATTTAAAATATAATCTGATCATTGTTTGGAGCAGCCTTCAGTATCTCCACATGCTGTTTTTAGACTTGATGGATAGTATCAACAACCTGCGAGCTGCAAATAATCATCTGCAGAAAACATATTACTGATACAGAAATAATTTTCTATATAAGATCACTTCAAAATGTGCGGCCTTACCTAATGTCCACTCTACAATTACTTATTTTATATTAAGATTTAAAATCTAGTTGGTATTGTAATGGCGAGTAACTTTCAGTAATATTAATAAATCACACAGCAAAAGTACATTCCTGTAGTTGTAAAAAGCATGATAATATATTAAGTAATCCAAAGTATTCAGAATATGTTACTCTCATTGAGTAACTTAACGGAATACATTACAAAATACATTTTGCGCCATGTAATCTGTAGTGGAATATATTTTAAAAGTAACCTTTCCAACACTGAACACACATATACAGGCACTGACATACACACATCATAACAAGATTGTTCATTTATGTATCTGTATTATTTTTATATTTTTATCTTCCAGGTGCTATTTGTTTTTGTTTTTTCCTACAGGTGTAGCTATTGTCGCACCATTGTACATTTCTGCTTATGCTCTTTAATTTTTTTTTGTGATTGGTGATAGCTGAATGTTTTGAGTTGAAATGTAATAATTTCTAAACCTTAAGTAAAAAAAATGTCAAATTAGCCAAAGCACAGAACTGTTGAAAGCTAAAGTTCACACAGAAGAAAAAGTTTCAAAGTTAAATTAAAAGCTAAAAATCTTTAAAATGTACTGTATTAATATGGAAACCTCATGTTCTTTAAATCCCTTATTCAAAGTATAAATTTTACATTTCTAACTCAAGAATATTACAAAAAGAAAAAAAAGAATATCTGTAAAATATATGCTGTGTGTGTATGTGAGGGTTTTCTTGTGTGCACGTGTATGTGTGTGTATGTGCATTTGTACATACACATACAAACATGTGTGTTAGTGCTACAGACAGGGAAATGGTTTCGGTTCTTATCCTCTGTTACGACCCGACTCAAAAGCTGCAACATACATAAGGAGACGAACACCAGAATTTTTAATCTTAAAATGCAGGTTGGCTAAAATGGCTGGTACCACCAAGGCAAGGACTACTGAGCCTCCAGTATACAGGCCACTTTGCACAGAAGAGAAAATCCACTTGCACCAAATAAGGCACTCTAGCTAAATGTTCACACAGCTACCGAAATGTTTTGATTAGACAATAGTGATTACACCAGTAGCATTGTTGTGAGGAGAAGTGAGAGAAAAGTCCATCGTTAGCACAGGCCCAAGAGATGTTTGCTTTGACATCCATGAAACTAAACAAAGTTGACATTGTGTAACTCAAAAGGTAACAAGAGGACAAAGTGGGGCAATTAACCTTCTGTGCTCTGAAGATCTACTGTGTAAATTTGATGCTGCCACTCAGAGAAGACCATAATCACACTTGCATCCAAATCTAGGAGGGGGACAGAAGAGATCTCCAGAGCTGCCATGCAAAAAGAAACAAGGGAGGATAGCATTATCCAGTCAGAAAAGATGATTTTGAACTGACTCCAGCTGCCCAACTGAAGAAAACATATGAAAGATATTGAAAAGACAAATCCAAGCTGAATAGTTCAGCGTCTTGGCGTCATTTTAAAGTTGTCTGTAGGTGAACGTATGTGGAAGTAGTTCAAGTTAGAGAACGAGGAGTAAGTTGACTGAGGGCTTGAAGGGCCTCCCCATTGAAATACACAGAAAAACACAAACAAGAGAAGCCTATAGAGAATTATAGAGCCTGTTATGGAAAATAAAATATGCTAGGCAAAATTGTGCATTCAGATCATATTTCTGATTGCAAAAGCTGCCATATGGTGTTGTTTGTCAAAACATGTCATATTATCAACAATTTATTGGTTTAATAATACATGAAGCTTGAAATTGTGTGTTTGTGATATGTTTTGTATGGTGGAAACACAACTTTCAGCTGCCAGTTTTCAAACAATGCTTATTTGTCAAAGAAATGCTGCTGGAAAACACCTTTCATGCTTTTGGCACATTTTGGGATTGTTTGCTGCCAGAGTAGGACAAGGAGGCTTTGTTTATAGATATCTCATTCTTTAGATTCTAGATAGAGACATAAGATAATGACACAGCCACAGAGCAGAACGAATGGTGAATGGTGCATATATGTTAGAGTCAAAATTACTGAATACTATATATTTATTGCACAGCTAGTGTAGTACATGTACTGCAAGTACAAGTCTATTTACCATTTACTTGATTAACACTACTTTTTTTTTTTACTGCACAACAGTAATGGGTGTGGCCAACAGCCTTTGGTGGGGTAGGGTGCCCATTTCCTCTGGTTCTCTGGGGCTCTTGCACTCTTGGCTGTGAATGCTCCAAGTGTGGCATCCCTCCTACTTCTCAGGTGGGCATGCAGTTGGCATTAAGATGTGAGGCTTCCGGTCTTTAGTACTCTTGGGGGCTGTGAACTGCCAACAAATATGCCTCTGGTCAACCCAATATCACGGCAAATCATGTAATAGACACTCTGGTCCACTGTGTGGATGTCACACTTTGCCTCTATTGTAAAGTCTTTACCTTAAAATATAAAGCGCCTTGAGGCAATTGTTGTTGTCATTTGGTGCTACATAAATAAATTAAATTAAAAAAAAATGAAATTAAATTTAAAATTAAACTTTTACGTTTTATTTTTAAGTTGCTTAAAGCCCAAGCCCCATCTTACCTGTCTGATCTCCTTTCTGTTTATGCTCCAGGGAAAACCATGAGGTCTAGCTCTAAATTAATGCTATACATCTCTCGGACTAATCTCAAATCTCGTGGTGATAGATCCTTCTCTGTGGCAGGTCCCAGACTTTGGAATAGTCTTCCCCTAAATATTAGATCTGCACAAACACTTGATCAATTTAAATCACTACTAAAGACACATATTTATGGCCTGGCTTTTAACACACTATGACCCAAGCATTTTGGTCTTATTTTAATAGTCTTAGTTATTGTTTTAATTCTTTTATTGTCCTATCATTGTTTTATATTGAATACTGTGTTAACAGACCTCTCTGCATTGAATTGTACCTGCTACTAATCTCTGTCTCTCTTCCACAGCATGTCTTTATCCTGTTCTTTTCTTCTCTCACTCCAACCGGTCACAGCAGATGGCCCCGCCCCTCCCTGAGCCTGGTTCTGCCGGAGGTTTCTTCCTGTTAAAAGGGAGTTTTTCCTTCCCATCGTCGCCAAAGTGCTTGCTCATAGGGGGTCATATGATTGTTGGGTTTTCTCTGTATGTACTATTGTACAACCTAAAGCGCCTTGAGGCGACTGTTGTTGTGATCTGGCGCTATATAAATAAAACTGAATTGAATTTAAATATTGTTTTACATTGTTTGTTTTTAATGGCATTTTTATATTGTTAAGTACTATGTGCAGTATCGTCTATCTGGAAATGTTCTATATAAATTAATTTAACCTTGACCTTTAAAATTAAATGTTTAATCTTATAGACTGGCAGCACAGTGTTTAGCACTGCTGCCACACAGCAAGAAGGTCCTGAGTTCAGCTCCACCATCAGGCCGGGGTCTTTCTGTGTGGAGTTTGCATGTTCTCCCTGTGTTTGCGTGGGTTCTCCGGGTACTTTGGCTTCCTCCCACAGTCCAAAGACATGCACTTTGTGGGGATAGGTTAATTGAAAAATTCAAATTGCCCATAGGTGTGAATGTGAGTGTGAATGATTGTCTGTCCCTGTGTGTTAGCCCTGCGACAGACTGGCTTAGGCTCCCGCGACCCTGAAAAGGATAAGTGGAAGCGAATGGATGGATCTTATAGATTAGATATGTATTAAGTAGATCAACATTAGTCACTAAGTAAACTCTAATAGTAAAATAATAATTATTATCATACACACATTTATGTAGGAATGTATACATACAGTACTGTGCAAAAGTTTTAGGCAGGTGAGAAGAAATGCTGTAAACAAAGAATGCTTTCAGAAATGGAGGGTTAATTATTTATTTTCATCAAGGCACAAAATGCAGTAAATGGACAAAAGAGGAAATCTAAATCCTACCAATATTTGCTGTGACCACCCTTTGCCTTCTTCTAGGTAGACTTGCACACAGTTTTTGAAGGAACTCGGCTGGTAGGTTGTTCCAAACATCTTGGAGAACTAACCACAGATCTTCTGTGTATGTAGGCTTCCTCGCATCCTTCTGTCTCTTCATGTGAGACGCACTCGATGATGTTGGGATCAGGACTCTGTGGGGGCCTTACCATCACTTTCAGTAGTTCTCATTCTTCTTTATGTTCTTAATGACGTTGGCTGTGTGTTTGGGGTAATTGTCCTGCTGCAGAATACATCTGGGGCCAATAAACAATCATTTATATTTCTGAAAGCATTCTTTGTTGACAGCAGTTTTTCAACCTGCCTAAAACTTTTGCACAGTGCTGAAGATAAATTAATATTTAGATCCGTAAAATTAAGTTTAAAGAAAATGATTTGTACCTAATCATGCATGGCAAATGTGTTTGTAGAGCAACAATTTACACTGGGTCTCTGGCCCTTATTACCAGTCGTTATGTTGTACCCGTTGAGGGGAGCCTACATGTTCAGTCATGCGTATATCCCTCGGAATACAAGCTGGGAGAAAAACAGGTTTTAACACTGCTCTGAGGGAACATGTACAGATGTTTGTTATTTTAAGACTTGCCATTGTCAGGCAGCTCTTCAAATTCATACCTTAAACTTTCTGCCTACATAGGTGTGTATCACCTGCCAGACACTGGCAAATTAAAAACAACATAGTTTCTCACACTAACTAATTTTTGACTGCTACTCCTCACTTGGGAAGAAAGGAGTAGCAGTCAAAATTGAAACAGCATCCACCCATTTCAATATTTACTTTATATTTTTACCACTTGTGGCAGTAGCAGAGCGTAGTTGTCTCCACAGAGATTGGGCCATTTAGGCAATGCTAAATGAATTAAATATTTTTTACTGACACTTCAGCAGTGTTTTTAGCCAATTCATGTGATTTACAAATACATTTATTAACAATGGACCTGACAAACTTGTATATGCTGACTTTTAAGTTCTTAAAACTCTGTGCATTAATTCATTTAAAGAGTAAATGAAAAACAAGTTTAGAGATATTTTACTTTTATAACAGTTTGCAAAAGTACCAAGTAGTTACAGTATGGTGCCTTTTTACTCAGTTGATAATGGCATGTTCTGCTGCAAATCTCATTCATCCATTCACAAACACTCATGCAGCACTTTTATCTTAAGGTGCTTAGGTACAGAAGAAACGCATGTAAGAATGTGTGTGAATGAGTGAATGAAGCTTGTATCAACAAAGTTTTTGAATGCTCAGCTAGTGTAGAAATGCACTACATAAGTACGAGTCCATTTACACTTTATCATTGCCTAAGTGCTTTCGACATGGATACTTGAGCATGCAGCATTAATCTATCAACCTTCAAATTGGTAGATGTCTCATTCTACCATCTGCCCCTTTAAAAATGTAGATAATTCTGTTATACCTGATGAGTGACTGAGGCGATACTGCCCTCAGTGCTCTAGTGACTATTTCAAGTAATCACATTTAGTGCCAGTGTAGCATGAGACTGAAAGTCAATGTAAATAAATCTCATTTGTACAATCACTACACATTTAGCTTCTTTCCTTAACAATAAGTACACAGCAGTTGATCTAATATCTTACTAGAGACTGTGTGAAGGAAGAGCATATGTAGCACTCAAAACAAACACGAAATCACTGGAGGAGTTGTTAATGCCTGGCAGATCAAATTCCTAACCTGCACCAGGTGTTTGCCACACACCACACCCCATCATCACTGTGGGGCATTCAATGACAATGAAACAATCACAAATCTCATACCCTAATGCATAGCCTGGGTTATACTGGTAAGTGAAGAGCTGGAGAATGGCTGCTGAGATAACTGTGTCTGTTTGCCTTACTTGGCATCCAGTGGGTGATGATGGATCCCAAGTAAGGGAAGGGTTGCTGTCAGAGGGCAGGCTGGGTTTTTAAGCCGTGTTTGGAGAGCAGTGGAAAAAATGGGACAATGGAAATGCATCCAGAATGATTGCTTTATTGGGTTTGGGCAGATCAACACACTTGTGAATTTCAATTAGAGTAAGAAACAAGCTTGACCTTAGGCTAAGTCAGCTGAACGTGCTCAAATGCTGCACAAATATGCTTTATGCCAGGATGGATACAGAAGACACAGTCAACAACTAAGTCCACTGTGCAGGGCTGTAAGTTGTGGGTTAAAATCTCCAAGGTGCAAGTAATTTTATTAGTTGCGCTAGCAGCATGGTCTGTGTATAGCACTAAAACTTCAGGAAGTTTAACTTAGCATGCTTCCTATGTTTTAGAATAGACTAGTGGGTGAAAGAAAATAACGCCAAAACAAAGTTTCAGCATAGCTACTGATAGCTTATTAGCGCTCTCTAATCTGGAAAATATTCATATATATTGTTGTTTATGTATTTTTTTAATCAGATTTTTCATATGCTTTTGGAATACCCTAATTTAGGGATGTCAGTACTTTAGAGGGAATGAAAAGGTAGACTGCTGGCAAAAAAATGATGAAATTACAAGAAATTAACATAACAATATTGCTAAGCAAAGCAGAGGTTAAAATTATTAAGAATTATATATTAAATACTTGGTAGGAATATTGGGACACAGCGGACACAAGAAGACATCTATACAGTATCCAAAAGTAACCAAATGCAGAGCAGAAACCCAAAGAAAGAGATGTTGTTTACTAGACTGAGAATAGGACATGTAGGATTAAACCATAAACTCCAAAGTTTATGTAAATCACTGATATTCTGTCAAACATCTATAAAAGTATGAAAGAGAAAAGAGAATTTATAGCTTTGGAAGAGCAATCAAAATTGTTGGCTGGGGAGTTGGTTTAAGACAGTAACACACAAAGTATGCGATCTATTATTTTGAAAATCTTTAAATTAGATTGACAGAGAAAATGTAGTGTTTTTTTCCTGCTATTCTTCTGTCCACAGATATGTTGGTTTGCCACCTGCCACTAAGCTCCAAAGAAGAAAAAGACAACAACAGCAACGACGAAGAATTAAGGGTCAGATGTTGCATTAGCATGAACTCAGTCATGAACTAATTTTTTATACTATTCTTTTATTATTATTTAAACTAGGGGTGGGGCTTGGTTGGGCTTTGTAATTAATTAATCTCAATTCATTGCTTTTAATTGCACAAGAAAATATGCCCCAAAGCACAAATGTTTTTAAAATTTTAAAGGGTTTAGTGGGCGACAGAATCAAATAATAGACATGGACGTGAATATTGTAAACTCAAGCTCTTTTAATTTATGGGGGAAAAACCATTTAAACTGCATTTCAATTCAAAACAGAGAAACAACAATAATATCCCTGGGCAAAATTGGACTGACTTCAAAAGTGTTATTTTAACTACTTTAAGTACATTTTCAAAATTGTCTTTAAATAATAATAATAAAAATGTTAACATAAAGTGCAGTTTTTCTTCTTAAAAAATAAGACAGAAACATAAAAGGTTATTTGAGCAGCTTCACCTTTAAACTCTGAGTAACCTCAGCAACATTATTGTGTACATTAGGCTAAAACAGTGTGATCATCAAACATTTTAGTGCAAAAAATAACAAACACCACAATACCTCCATGCTTATCTGCTGTCCGTCTCTTCCAGACAGTTACTAAGACAAACCTGTTCACAGAGCTCAGAGCAGCTCTCTGTTTGTTACTCTGTGACCTGCAGGTGAGAACAGTCTCTCTCATGGGACAGAAGTTCAGGACTCATCAAATACTTGCAGGCCAGGACAGACAGCTGTGGGTGGGTCCCTGCTGGACTGGGCCATCACTGCAGTGGGCAGTCTGTCTGTCTGATGGTGGATTCTTCTCTGTACAAACTCAGGGCCCTGGTACACAGGGCTTCCTTATCTGAATCAGACTCTGAAGACCATGAAGAGAGGAGGAGGCTCTTTGTCTTTGCTGGTTCATTTGTGGTGGCATCTTTACACTGTTCTTACAGCAGGGCCTCAAGGCAGGTCCAAACATCTTCTCGCTTTCCTCTTGCAAGACACTTAAATCCTTAAAGCACGGGTCAAGCACAGTAGCTATCTGAAGCCACTGATGGTTGAGTGTAGCTACACGTTGGGATAGGTCCTTTGTGAAGGCAGTCTTAAATTTCACCATGTACTTTGGGTCGTCATCAGTGACCTCCATGGTGTGATGCAGGTGGCAGAAAGCAGGTAAAACCACTGAACACTGACTGAAGCTCAGTCACAAACCTGTAGTAGACAGTTCAAGGAAGTCATTATTATTCTACACAGTAACTGTCAACTATAGAGCTTTTTGAAGTAAAGTTAAAATATAGTTTACCTGCATGGCTCAAGGACAGTGGCCAGCTTTTGGAGTTTCTCCATGACTAGTTTGTGCTTTTCTTTGTCTAAAGCAGCAAAAGCAGCCTCTTGATTCTTTCGTAGACGGGAAACCATATCCAGTGTTAACTGCCACTGACTGACTGCCACTTTTGACATGGTTGACCACAACATTCTTCTATCAAGACTGTAACACGTTGTTGGTCTTAAAGATACAGTTTTATCCTGGTTTAAATCTTATCTTTCAGTGAGGCCGTTCTCTGTTTCTATGGGGCAACACTCCTTGGCCTCTGCCCCTATTTATTGTGGTGTGCCTTTGCAATCATAGCACCTAGATTCTGTAATAACCTCCCTGCTCATTTTCATACCTTTGAGTCTATTCAGTCTTTTAAGTCGCGTCTTTTTTTTTTTCCCCCCAGATATTTTTATTGAAATTTATATGTCCATTTTACAGAAGATAAATTAAACAATATGCTGTTTTCTTTTTGAAGAATGTAAAACAGTATGAGACATACAATCCCACCTCATAATCACAGGAGTACCAGTAGGTGAAAAAAGGGAGAAAAAAACAGAAAAACAAAAAACAGTACACACAGTAAACCCTGGAGTACGACATAACACTTCCTGAGTGGGCAAAATAGATGTGCGGAGTTTTATAACCCACACCCCTACACAAACAAAAAAGGGAGAAAAGAAATAAAAACTAACAAGCAAACAAACAAAATGATTGGTCAGCTTAGTTGACATGACATGAAAAAAATTACACACGATGTAGTAGATTTTTTAAGAAAAAAAATAATTAAAAAAGCATCTTATGTACTTTGGCAAAATTCACGATACATCGCTTACATATCATCTGTTTTATAGTGTCCCATAAGACTTATACAGTTAAACACAATGACTGCAACACATGCTTAATCTTTCTAAAAAAATAGTGTATATGTATGCCTGAATAAATCAAACAGGTGAGGTGTTAAAATGCTTTTATTTTTTATTTTATTAGTAAACACTCAAAATTACAATAGACAGCTCCTGGAGTTTGGAAGAGAATTGAACAAATATTTAAAATATAAGTAAATTATTTTTGGAGCACCCTTCAGCATCTCCACGTATTAACATGCTGTTTATGTGCCCCGTGAAAATGTTTCCTCATGAATTTAAATGTTTTTAATGTTCGGTTTAAGGGGCAGGGGCAGGCATAGATAGGTAGCGTGGTTGCCTCATAATTGGAAAGTCGGGGGTACCCCTGAGCAAGGTATCGTTCCTCCCACTGCTCCCCGCATGCCTGATTGGTGGCTGCCCACTGCTTCACTGAGTGAATGGGTTAAATGAAGAGAGAGTAATTTCCCCATAGGGATCATTAAAGTATACATTATTATTATTATCTAGTGAGCCTCAACCTCCCAGTAAGCTATCGAGCTGGTGACTAACAGACGTCTCTGAAAACGTCGGAGCACTTTTGCAAATATGTGATGTCTTGATAAATCCAGCACACAAGTACGCATACACGGCTTTCCATTTTTGTAGCTGTGTGCATCAGTGTAACTGGTATACCAGGAAATTATGCATTGACAAAAGTTCACCTTTGCTTGGAATGCAAAGTGCAATGAAATGTGTTGATTTTTTTTTTTAGCTTTTTTAAAAAAAAATTAATTAATCGCAACTAATGGAGTAAATTCCCACATCAAATTTAAACCATTCTTTCTTGACACTGCAGGGACTGCACTTAATTTCATTGTACTTGTTACAATGACAGAAAGGTAAATATATTCTGTTATGGGATAAAAAAACCACCTATATTTACAGAGAAAGCACAATGCATATGTATTTCTGAGAGTTCCATTCGTAAGCCACAAAACATAGACAGGAGGATGCTTCAGTCAAGTGTGCAAACTGATGCAACATGCAGTTTTCCTGAAAACTGCACCAATATTTAAATTTGAAAAAAAATGCATGTCTTATTTTCAGAACTTGATATTGAAATAAAGTGGCTACAACTGTGTTTAAAAAACAACTTTTGTAAATCACCCAGAAATAACCACATCTATGAGTTCTCACAAGCCCTAATTAGTAAATGTGGCCCTTAGCGTGTGACTTTCCTCTAAATTAACAATGTGAATCTTGGGAGATTAGGCATGTATTATTCAACTGATTTTGCCTGTATTTGGAAAACAGCACAACTGTTTAGTAAATCTGGCCCTAAATGAGGAACTTATTCAAGAAAACTAACAAACAGAGAGAAAAACTACAATTAAAAGCTCCATACAATTTCTATAGACTGAAACTAAAAATGCTCAAAATACAAATATACATATAAAGTAAAAAAGTGAGCAAAAATAAATTAAGAGGACAGAGCACCAGTGAAACCAAATGCCTAAAGATTACAAAGAAAAACATGACACAAAAGGGAAGACGGGAGGTTAAAATAATAAACAAAAGCACAAAGAATCAAGTCTAAATAATGAAGTGTATAAGCACTAACAGAAACTAGATTTCTAAAATAACAAAAACAAAACTCAAAAGACAGGAATGATAATCCAATAATAATGAAGCAAACTGAAAACACTCAAATACAAAACTTATAGTTCTGGGGGGAGAGCCAGGGAGCATAACAACACATAAATTATAAATCTTCATCTGCAAGCATCCAAAAAAATTAGCTGTCATTATGACACCAATGATGTTATCAGCAGTGAAAACAGTTGGGTGTGTGTTTTCAGTTGGCTTCTCTCCGGAGAACATTCCATTGCAGTGAAACAGCTAAACCACAATACAACTTCTGTTCTTGAGATGAAACAAAAGAGGTTAGTGCTGTCTGCCTTTCTATCAGAGAGGGTGAACTGCCAAAGGCAAATACTCGTGGCAAATATGTGGCTGACGCACAATCATTGTTTATAGAAGCATATAGTTATAGTTTAATAATAATAATGGATTGCATTTATATAGCGCTTTACAATTCCACTATTCATTCACACACTGGTGGAGGCAGGCTACAGTTGTAGCCACAGCTGCCCTGGGGCAGACTGACAGAAGCGAGGCTGCCATATCACGCCATCAGCCCCTCTGGCCAGCACCAGTAGGCGGTAGGGTAAAGTGTCTTGCCCAAGGACACAACGACCAGGACAGAGAGCTGGGGGATCGAACCAGCAACCTTTCTCCACGATCGTTTAGAGAAGATATAGTTTTCAGCTATTTTACCTTCCACTGCAGTGAGAGGTGTAAGTGAGTTAAGTATAGATTAACTCTTTAAGACCTAGCATACATGCTGTATGGTAGGTCTTTACATGCTGTAGTGCCATTTTGGGAACATTTCAAGTTGCTATACATCAATACAACTGTTAGAGCCCAAGTTTTAATAATACGTATGCCATACATACCTAAATAGCAAAAAATTGTAATAAACTACTACTTTTCTTTTACATTTATGTCTAGTTAGAGAAATTTAAGTGGTTCATCCCTCAAAACTGTAAATACAAAAAAGTTGCACAAAATAGGAAACCTTCCGACCACAGGAAATTTAATTTTAGTGTCTTCATAGATTTATTTTTGAGATACCCCAATTTTTATATATTGCAGGAAAAACGAAAACAAATATTATAATGCAAATTTGCAAGAAAAACAGCATGTGCATCAAAATAAACTATTTCAAACATTGTAAGTTGAGTTCTAAGCATCCCAAAAGCTATACAGAAAGGCATAAAGTCAAACATGACTTTTAAAAATACCAGGATAGGCTTATAAGGGCCTGAAGGTAAAAAAGTACAAGTTCCGCGAAAATGACATCACTTCCGGTTTCAGGCAGGTAATTGCGGACATACGATAGTGTGCGCTGACGTCTATTCCAACGTAGGAAGTGTTATGAACAGCTGATCGGACCGGCAAAGTGTGTTTCTGGAGTATTATGTTTTTGTTGCTGCAAGTGCTTTTTATGCAACTTTTGCAAAGCTTTATGTGGAAGGAAACGGTGACCTAGGACAAGCTGATGGCATAAGATGTAAGT
>VUQR01032463.1:0-11799 GCA_015108515.1 Hemichromis elongatus
TATGTTTTAATATATAATATGTATAATATAATAATATAATATGTATGTATAATATGTATTTGTATGAATATGTGTGTGTGTGTGTGCGTGTACTGTCAATGTACATATACGGGGGTTGAAGTTGCTCGGAGACATATCATCAGTCTCTGCCCATGTGGAAGTGCTTCTTCCGTGATCAATGCAGGACACACACTGACACATACACGCCAGTGATTGATACACATGCATGCGCTGTAACAACAGTGTTGCTGTCTCAGTAACAACCTGCCTGGAGCTCAAAGAACACAGGACAGTGAAGGAAGTCCCGGACAACAGAAATAAAGGCAAGCGGCTGCCGGGTAGAACACAAAACCCTGGACTTTTTGTACTTGACGAGGACGTCGAATGAAAAATTCAGGCCCTCCGATGTCGACAGGCTCTGAGAAAAAGTCCTTCAAACACACGCACGCACGTGCACACAAAACACAATTCCTCATGCCACCTACACACATTCTGGTGAGAAAATGATATCAGTGCGTGCCAGTGTGAATGTGTGTGTGTGTGTGTGTGTGTGTGTGCGCGCGTGTGTGCGTCACACACTGGAGCACGCAGGCTATAATACATACACCTCATGTAAGAGGATAAAACACCAAAAAAAACCCCCAAAGACTCTCATCAAAGCAAGTGAGAGAGGATGTCAGAGATTTTTTCAAAAGATGAAAGAGAGGGATATTCTCTCATTTCGGCTCATCTCTCCCTCTCTCTCTTTCGAAATCCTTGAAGTATCATCCATGTTTCTATGACGAAGAGAGAGCGGGGAAGAGAGAGAAAGGGGGGTAAAAGTTATTTACGTCCCACGCTGTGTTATGTGGCCTGTCACTTCTCATTTTCTCCCAGGGCTGTCCAACTGGAAGACTTCAGTCAACTCTCTCCAAGCCTGTATTTGCTGAGGTAATTACAAAGTGACAGCTTCAAATCCTCTGCCACACACACACACAGACACACACACACAGCCAAATATGGGTAAATATGGGAATATGGCTCTGCGGCCTCTCAGATTCTGTTGTTATTATTTGACTCACTTGGGTATAACACGAGATGAGCATCTCTTATTTCATTCTTTCAGCAGCTCTTGCATGAGTGACCTTTAAATATTCTTAACTACACTCGACACAATCCCCAGCTGATGATTAATATTCCTCACAAGTTTATAATAAAGGAAGGAAATTGATGTATGTAGTCAGCATTTCTGTTGACTATCTGCATTCCCCATAAAACACACGTGGGCTGCAAACACACGCATGCATGAAAACACTTCCACCTCCTGTATCCACTTAGAGGTGATTGTAAGAACATCTTTGATCTTTTTTTTTCCTCCTTTCTTCTTCAAGGAGATGTATTGCCTGTACACATAATCCATGACAGACATAATGTGATTTGGTAGTATCTCTAAATGGCAGGGAAAACCAGCTGACAGAAATTAATAAGTTACTGCGGCTGTAAAGGAATCGGAGTAGGAGGGGTTGGGAGGAGATGGTGGAGGTGGTGGGATAACCTGGCAGCAAAACACACGGATCATCAAATTATCTTTTGAGGCATATCGTCATGGTGAAACTCATACGCACACGGAGCTCAACCTGCCCTATCTGCATCGGCACACAACGCCGGTCTGTCGTCTCCAGTTTGGATCATTACAGCAAAACACAAGGCTGATAGTCATTGGTTTGATCCTGTGAAGAAGCTGAAGACCTATGAGGACTTCTGTGTCTTGTTTCTGTCAGTACAGCCCAGGTCTCCAGAAGGGCATCTTGAGGGCATCGTGAGGGCAAATGAGTGGACGCTGAGCTGCTTACAGGTCTCGTGAACTGCAGTTCGTATGTATGCGTTGGTATTTTCACTCCGGCACTTTTTATCTTGTGTCAAATGTAACTTTTGTTAGACTGTTTCATCAAATCTGTGAAGTTCCACCACTGGGTGTTGGACCTGTTTGACTGTTTTGCAAAGTTACAAAACTCATCACATGTTACACTCACACACGTTTTCACCCAATCTGGGAATATTCGTTGCTAGATAGGAAGAAATCATTCAACAAACACATTGTTTAAAGCATACTGACCGCCAAAAATCCATAACTTTTAAAACCAAGATTAGTATTTAACTCACCTACACACACTGAGATTTCAGCAATCCAAAATCAGCAATCAAAACATGGATCTAATAAACACGTTTGAGACATCAAGGTTAATGCGTGCCTGTACGATGACAACGCTAGGCTGCGATGCACCCCAGCAAATAGCTGCTTCAGGTGACCCAGTTATGATAACAGGTGGAAGATGTATCGTTGAAACAAGGATGTTTCTCTATAGACGTTCTTCTTTGCGGGCAGTTTTTTGCAGGTTTTCCCTCCATCAAGTAATTTTAGTTTTCCTTTTATACCATCTCAAGCCTTCGTGCTCTACTTGTTGTTGAGTATTAGATTTAGCTCAAAGGAGTCATATTATTATTGTTATTTTCCTGAATTACTGATAGTCTCCCAGGCTGTCTCTGGTTCCAAGTAGCCAACTTTAAACCTAAGAAGTGGTGTGCTGCAGTGGTTAGCACTGTATGCAGTCTGAACGTTCTCCCTGCGCCTTATTAGTGATTCTAATTTGACTGTAGGTGTTGAAATAAGAGAATACTGGTTGTCTGTTCCCAAACTTCTCTGATTTGACTCATGAGGGCTGTGTGATTCGGCTACATGTGATTGATAGCGCTGGCAACATTAGCAAACAGGCCACAACTGTCATCAGATGTTTACTCAAATTTCACTTTGTCCTGATTTATGCACTGAATGACATCGCATCATCCTTTGCAAACGAGCTGAGCCAAGTTCAACACGAGTAAAAGTCACGAGAAAAGACGGAAATCACTTAATAACCAAAACTGTTCCAAATTAAGGAAAAAGTTAAAGAAAATTAAGAGGTCTCAAGAGAAAAGGGTTTTTCTGGGCCACCGAGGTTCCAGCTTCATCTATGTCATGAGGATGAGTAAATACATTTACTGCACCCTATCTGGTTTGACAGCCCATTAAATCTGGAAGGGCTTCACCTAAAAAACCCTTACTGAATCTGAATCCAGACCAGAGAAGCGCACCTAAATCTACCTGACAGATGGTCTGAGACGGGCTCATCACAAACTGTGCTAGTCACACTGTAAATTATACTCCTACTGAAGAAATCTTATTTCAGAATATGTGTCAAAAACATCTTTAGGGATAAACATAGAATAACTTAAAAGCCTGAGTTGATGTAAACTCTAGTTTGGATTAGACAGAAGATGTTTCTCTGTTTAAGGCTCTCTAGATGGTCACACTCCCATTAGCCATGCCTCTGTGGTCCTACCCATTGTTCCTCTATTCTTTAAATCAACATTGGACCTCGACAAGTGTGATAAACAGCTGCTCATAGATGAGGAAAGCAGTGCAGTCTGATCTAAGGTCTGGTGGCGGCAGTTGAACTGTGTAAAGCACTCGTGCACATATTTGCATGCATGCATACTTACATACTAGTACAAGTATATCAGCCAATTCGAGTGGTGCGCAAAGCCCCCACGTACAAGTCAGAAATGCTCAATTATATTCTGATATGTACAATGATGTACAATTAAATAAACTAACATGATTTATCTTGCCATAAGAAATTCAAAAGGCAAATAAACAACAACAAGAAAATGAAGCCTGACCGATGCTTAGAAGTAAATGTGAGCATTGGTGAAAGGAAGGTGGCTGTGTTGTCCAGTGGGGACAGCTAGGACAGATGTGCCTTTATGGACTGCTGTTGACTTGGATATAAGTGCGCATGCATGTGTGTGCGAAAGGAAGAGGGCATGAAAAAGACAAACGGGAAGAGAGAGTGCGAGGGAGGTATGTCAAGCTCGCCAAACTACTCAGCAAGACTGATTTATATGGCAACTGTTAGATGGTGGTCTGACTACAAGAGGCCACCTACTCCAGTGTCTGACCTCTGACCTGCTTCAACTTCTGAAATGAGCTCAGCTGTCCTTGCTAAATCTACAGCTGGCACAGGAGGGATGAATTCTTGTTGGGGAGAACAGACATACACAAATACACCCATAAACGCACACACACAAGATTACAAGCATGTGTCCTACCACCCATATTCTTCCGTGTATTCAAAGAAAAGAGAAAAAAGTATTTTTAAATTATTGCAGATAAGTTGCACTCATCAGTGTGGACTGATTCAGATTGATTGTAGTGTGTTGACAATCTGTCTGTGTTAACTTTATTGGATAGCAACAATTTGTCAACCTTCTCCAGTCTGTCAGAGAATGACTGCCATCACTCCGAGTCGGACCATGATGATGGGGTTGCCTCCCAACAGGGAACCCGTGCAATTGCCCTTCAATCGAAATACTAGCAATAAGTCTTCAACAGCAAAAGAATTCAATTCAGTCAAAGAGAAACGTCGTGTTTTCCTATTCAAAAGGTTAAAGGTTAGTTTTACTCTAGTGTGTCTGAGTGTAACAAAGCTTACAAAAAACACTCATCACTATTATACAGGAAACGACTTGCTTCTACAACACAGACTAACATGAGTTCTAATGCAAAATCCATATACGGAAAAAGAGACGGACAGATAGAAAAGAAAGTAAACTTACATCTAGTTGGCTAACCGTGGCTACCATTGTTGCCACTTAAAGCCACACACAGTATAAAAGGTGGACATACTTTGCGTCTGAAGAGTAAGGCCATTGTAAAAGTGCCTTACGACTTTTATGGGAAGTTGGAAATTGAATTTCTACCTCTGACTTTTGCAAACAGTTTCCATTTATATTCTCAGTCACTCGATTGGGTCACAATCAAAAAATTATTCAGCTTTTTCAGTGTCAAAAGGAGGATAATGCGCACTGACGCGCTAACCGTAATTCATCACCAGTGGATAAAGTCACGGTGGCTGTCTACATATTTTACTGTGTATGACAAAACTTCAGACTCCTCCAACAGGTAACGTGATCCATGACGCTACTTCATGTATTAGCCATGTAAAGCCTAAACTATGAAATAATAGTCATAGTAGGGTGTTTAATGAGCCTTCTGACAATAAAAAAAACCCATCACAATTTAATCTTAAACACAGGAAGACACATAAGACGGTTAAGTCCCACTCATCAAGTATGACACAGTTGGTGTCACAGGGTCAGGCTGGTCTTGCAGTACAGTACAATACAGTGTTGTACAACAGACGTGCCACACAATACACACAACAGTACAACATAACAATGCAGGACAGTCCTGTATGCTCACTAGCTAGCACTACCTGCAGTTGACCCAGCAGCTGCAGGTGACGTTAATGAAAGTTTCTTTTGTTTTTTGGATACTTTTCAGAAATTCTTTATTCACTTTTCTTTGTTTGGTAAATTAGATTGTAATTTGCCTGCATTAACGTTGTAATGTGCCTGTTATACACCATCTCTTATTCTTGCCTTTTGCTGTACAGATGGTTCTGGGCTGTGACCTTGGACACGCACAAACCCTAACACACACTCATGTATCCATCTGCTTGCACTTAGATTGGCTTAACCCTCATTCTGTCTCTCTCTCTCTCTCTCTCTCTCTTTAGTTCTCATCTTTTCCTCCCTTTGTCATCCCTATTGTTGTTTCCATTCCTTTGAAACTTAAAAATATCCCAGCCCGATTGTGTTCTGTACATTGTGTTACCATGGTGATTGCCATGCAGAACAAGCAAAAGGAGTTTGTGTTTGTGTATGCATGTGTTATGTGTGTTCGTGTGCCAGTAGCAGTGCTATCAGCCAAGCACAGAGTCCAAAGCTATTTTCTAAGGAAGCAAAAATAAAAGGAGAAACACCCACCATCCCCTCTCTTTGGTTTTCCTTACCCCCTTTTCCTTCTTCTCATCTTTCTCACTCTCCATCTTATTTTCTGTCCCTTCTCACTGCCCTTCATCCTTATCTTTCTCGCCTGGCCCGTTCCCCTTTTCTCTTGCCGTTCCATCTTTAACCCCACGTCTCTCTGCACCAGCCTTCAGATGCCCGCCATTGCACTACCGCGGCCCATGGCAACAACCAAGAGAGGGAGCGAGGAGGAGAAAGCAGAGACAGATTGACAGGAGACTGCTCAGAAGGTCTTTTGGGAGTTGCACTGTACATGGTGATAGTGACTGAATGGCAAACCTCATCTGGCCGGCACATTGCAGCCCTCTGACGACAGCAGCATCACAACATCAAGGTTTCAGCTTACACCCAGCTACCACCGCCGGCCTGAGAAACCAGCGCACACCACACCATAGTTTGCAACTGACTTTAATGAGGGACACCACTCTGTGCTTGTCTCTGTCCCCTATTTTACGCTATCATGGCATCTCTCCTCGAAATATGAGCATTTAACCGTGACTTTGCGCACATGTATACGCATACTTGGTGAAGAGTTGCTATTTAAAATTGTGTGTATTCCTGCGTGTCATCAAATTCGGTTGATATTATACTGCCATATGACATTCCATCATGTTTTGTGTACATGTAATCATGCACATATGTTGTTCTCTCTGTGTGTTTGAGTATGTTTAGAGTTCACTCCCACTGATCAAGGGAGCAATAGGTTCCTTTAATCTAAGGGTGGTCCCCATGTGCATTCACCACCCTGGGTTGATCAAGGGCAGAGCAGAGGGAGGAGCAGCAAAAAAGAGCCTGGTGGGTCTGTTCGACTGACTGAGTCAGCGTGTTAAAAAGTGGATTTCAGCAACCTATTACACATAGCCAGGGATTACCAAAACCACAGCATGATATTGATTGATACATTTCTTCGTAGTTTTAGTCTGTTAGGTGATAATGTGCATCCCAAGGGAGTTATCAGATAACAAAGTGCTGAAACAGATTCGAGAAGAGAGGAAAAACACAAGGCCTGATGCTTCTGCCCTATGGTGAAATAAGACTGCTGGCTTAACAAATACTCCCAGTTTACTAAAGGCTGGCTTCTCATTTTTTTGTAGTTTTACCAATGTGTTATGTGAGTTATAACTAAGTGACAAATCAGTTTTATTTGTATAGCTACAAACCACAACCAGGTGCTTTATATTGTACGGTAAAGACCCTACAACAATATGATGGAGCCAGAACCGAAGTGATAAAAGCAGCTCGTTGATATGGAACCAACTTCAGGTGGCCAAAGTGAGACACGAAATGACTATAAGCACGTTTATTTTGTATGAGCAGTTTCTTCATTTTTATAACTGCGGATGATGCAGCCCGTCAGCTTTCATCAATTTCATACATGATTTACAAAAATGGCTGAATGACTCATGCCTGTGCCTTAATGTTAAAAAGACTGTATAAATGTTTTTTAGTAAACCTAAAACAACTGTGGCTGCAGTGAAGGTTCGCTTCGGCGCACAAGAACTAGTTAATGTTGAGGAATTCAAGTATTTGGGAGTGCTACTAGACTCGAAATTATGCTTTAAAAAACACGTTAAAAAGTAGTGAAAACTGTAAATGTTAATATACAGAACTTTGGACATATCCGTACATCATTGATAGACACAGCAGCGATTACATTCCTGCACTCTATGATACTGGATCATGTTGAATACTGTATTACAAGTTGGTCCTGCACGAGCTTTGCTGCTATTGGGCCAATCGAAGTATGCAACAAAAGAGCGTTGAAAATATTAGATAAGAAACCTTTTTCATATCACCATTGTCAAATTTTAGATAAATACAAGTTTCTAAATTTTACTAATTTCAAATTATTTAAATCTGCTTGTCTAATATACAAAGTTATACATGGTCTGGCACCTCCACCAATGAGTGACTTTATTAAACAAAAGTCTAGCAGCGTTACGGGGACTCGACTGGCTCGAGCCACTGTTAGAGGTGATTGTGAATTGGCATTAAGACGGACCACCTTTTCACAGAATGCTCTGACCTATCAGGGAGTGAGCTTCTGGAACAATCTTCCACTGTCAGTGAGGGAAAGTACAAGTCTCCCTATCTTTAAGAGTCACTTAAAAGGGTGGCTGAGGGACACACAAACATGTGATCATGTTTAATCAATCATGCTTTCTATTGGACATGAAAAAGAGTTGGGGAGCAATCACTAGTGTAACGGGTCAGTGCAATACCAGGACAGTCAGGGCATGTGTAATACTGGGTTTATGCAATATAACTGATGTATTTCCGTAATTGTTATCTATATTGTCTTTTGTTGTCCGGTCCTCTTGTCATTGTTTGTTCTAACACAATGTGATCACCGTTTTTGTCTTTGTCACATGATCTGTAATTAGTGTCTCTGTATGTCTTTGCTAACTTGTGCGTAACACCAACCTGCCAGAGGGTCTGCAGATGGAAATTAGCCCAAGAATATAATCTGGCATATTTACATTTGTTAAATGTTCATTAATATGTATTGCCCCTCTTCTAAATAAATAAATAAAATTTTAAAAAAATAACTATACACAGCTTAATTTTTACCAAACTCACTGGTTTAAATTGTAATAAGATGACTTCCTATCTCTATTGCAGGGAGGTGTTCGTGTACCTCTTTTTGACCAACTGCATGCTAGTGACTGCCAGCAAAAACTTGCCACCCATTGCCAACTGATTGCAGAATACACGATTTTCCATCAATGACTAGGATGGCTAAACATTTGCTTTTGTGTTCACCAGATTAAAGATAACCTTTTTCTGACTGGTGTGTCTTGTTCACTGGGTACCAACCATCGGGTTTAATTCAATTCAATTCAATTTAGTTCAATCTTGCACAGATAATACAGAGGAAATCACAACAATCAAACAATCACACGACCTCCTATGAGCAAGCACTTGGCAACACTGAGAAGGAAAGACTCAGCCTGGGTCTGTCGGACTGCTTTAAAACTGCTACTGGAAAAGATTTTTCTGAGAGTTTTGAAGAAGCCAGAACTCTACAACCCTGTCAGATGTGATGCTAAGATAATTACTAGAATTAAGGCGAAATGAAAAGAACAGAATTAACACTGCTTCATCTTTCATATGACACAGTTAATATGAATTGATCTTGGCATGAGAAAAAAAAGGCCAGAAAAGGAAAAGAAGGAAACTGTGGTTGATATATAAAAAGAGAGGGATAGTGTAGCTCTGTGTTATCAGTCCTAGCTTGGCAGTCACATTTAAGAAAGTGGATGCTGTCTGGATTCTGATAAGCTTCTTCCAGGAAGTCCCGTGTTTCCTTGCTTGGTAATTACCTCTCATGGATACTGACCAGGGTGAGAAATAAATCTCATCGTGTGTGGACTGGATAATAGGAGATCTATAGGGATAATGGCTTAGCAGGTGGTAGATTTAACACACACACACGCATGCGCGCGCACACACGCACAGTTCACACACAGACTAAAATGTTTCTCAGTGAAACCAGTAACAAGCCGAGAACAGAGCTGAGACAGGCGCTTACTACTTAGCTCAGTGATAAAGTCCTGCAGATTCCTGCAGCCAAATAAAGTCCCCACCCTGCATATGTGTACACGTGAAATGATTTTCTAAAACCTGTAGCACTTTGCAGCCATTGGGCCTGATCACTTCTGATAAGGCTGCTCCATATCAACCTCCAGCTTCTCAAAGGAACTTGTTCTAATGAAAGTACGTTCCTGAGTTTGGCCAATTTACTGGATTTTCCTTTTGCTCTCATCTCAATCTCTCTCTCTCTCTCCTGAGCTGGAGCAGCAGTGGCAGCAGCCCATTTTAAGAAGTGCTGACGCCAGGGCACCCAGCATTTCTGTGTGCATTCAAGGAATGAGGAATGTATCTCCAAACAGCTTAGAGAGAGGCTAGGAAGAGGGGGTAAGAAGGAGGGAGTAGGAGAGATAGCTAGAATGAGGAGGGAGAAAGAGTAAGACAGAAAATTAAATGGAAAAAAACGGGCGGTGGAGAGAAAGAGAATTTTGTAAAGAAAGAAAAAGCACAGAAGTGAGGAAGCCCTGATGCATTGTACCGCACCTTCACTGCGAATGCACCTCTGCCCTGACAGCAGACTGCTGAATCCTGTTTTTAAATGCTGACATTGAGCTTAATGTTGACAGCGACGTGCAGATAAAGTTCGGAATGTTATGCAGAAAGAATTCGCAAACAAGCTGAAATCCATATGTGGCGGGTTATACATACAAAATATGTCAAATTTATTATAAAGGGTATAACGAGTGACATATGGTGACAAAATGATGGGGGCCAGATCAACCCGCAGACATTCCCAGACCTCGCTAATCCACAGCAGATGATGCTTGACACACACGTGTGCTCCATGAGGACAGTGGCTTTGATGGAAACCACTGCAGCCACACTACCATGAATATTACTTCTTGTGAGCTGATTTACTGTACGTGCGTCTGCGGCGTATTTGTTCCTAAGTTTGCCTTATTTTGGCGCTCCCTTTGGTCAGGTAATGTGAAGAGTGACAGACTCTTCCGAAACAGCGACGGGTCAGGCCAAACCGCAGCTTTAGCTTTCTCACGGCTGCTTGATCGCCCTCTATAAACACCACATCCTCATCCATCCATCTATCCGTTCGTTTATCCATACATGCATCGGCACTTGTCGACCCTCAAATGCCTCAGAGATTCACGTGTCAAAGTGTTGACCTCTTGCTCAGGTGTACAGAGTGGTGCAAGCTATTTCTATGTCTTGTTGGGGTAAGCCTGACAGGCTGGAGGACAAGGCGGGGAAGCTGTCACTGATTGCATGTGATTGGAAGCAAACGGTTCATGGAAAGGAGACTGCTGTGGAATAACCATGAAAGAAAAACACAGACACTTGGTGAGAAAAGAAAAAAAAACCAAAACACTTAAGACAAAAAAAGAGCCAAATGCTTGAACAATTACACCCTACACTAAGAAATGCAAACAGAAAATTTGTGATGAATTTCTCGGCGGTGGGGGAGTTTGGTGACTGGACAAATGGGAAAGGAGAGCACACTGAACATCACTTGGTGTCTCTCACTGTTGACTGAAGTCCAGTGAGTCTGCTCAGAGAGCGAAGTCCTCCATTCCCCCGGTTCTCCGTTGTCATCCTTTGCCATGTTTGACTCTCCACTCTCCTCTTCAGGCACCCCTTGGCCGTGATGGGAACACTGGGCACTGATAGCTAAGCCACCTTGTTGACAGCTCCGTCCCATGGCTCGCCACCAACACCTCGCTTTGTACCCTGAAACGGACAGGAAGAACACATCGCCCACGAAGGTAAGATCGGGAACATTTCATCATAGGAGAGCACAGGTGACAACGATGGTCTGAGACAGGTAGATGTATTCTATTATTCACAGCCCAGCAAGGGCGTCAGATCTCCCCGGTGATCGCTACAGAGGCTGGTGTCAGAGGTGACATCAAACAGACAAGGGCTTGGTGACAGCCGCCGACTACGCCGCCGTTCAGGTAATTCCCAGGTGCCCCCGCAAAGGTCTCTACTCCGGAGGCACCAGTGGGATCAGGAAAGGCCACCTGGCAACACAGGTCAAAGCTTTGATCCAATCAGAGGAAAAATCCAGACGGCAGAGGCTTTTATGAATGCGGGCAAGAGGGAAATGGTCGGCTGTCATTTTGTATTTCGGGAGGGTAACATGCAGCCAAAAGGAATCCAGCACCAGCAGTTGCTCCATCATTATTTCATATGCAGCTCACTTTAGATGCTTCTAGACTAAAACACAAGGTGGAAACAAAAAAGGGCCCATGATAATCGTTATTATTAAACCGCATATTTTATGAGGTCCCTCCCGATTAGAAAGTCAATTGCTGGTTATGTATTCACGCAGGCTGTGAAAAGGCACTGAGAGAATGACCCTCA